>PQWD01002826.1:93743-119715 GCA_019425675.1 Leucinodes orbonalis
CACTTGAAATTTCTGCTTTCATAAATTATTTGTACCGAAGGCAACGAAAGCCGAATCATAGTAAATCATGAATTAGGAATCAAAACTATACTCATATAATCTATACATATAAATAAAACAATCGTAAAGGGCAACATCGCGAGGAAACCTGTGCACGCGTGCGAAGAGATTCAAAGGTAGTGTGTGAATTTTGCCTATCCGCACTGGGCCCGCGTGGATGACTAAGGCCTTTAGACATACTTTACGGGTAGGCTCGTGCCCCTCAGTGGGAACGTTTAATAAACTGATGATTTTGATGTTGATCAAAATTTCAAATTGTTGATCGTTTTCTATATAAAATTCACATTACTTATACTTAAATTAATACTGTGTACTCTGTTTGAGAATAAAGATATGAATGGCGGAAAACCGATATATTGCTATTAAAATTACAGAATATAATACATAAAAACAGCAGTAGAATTCAGCAATATTATGATTGGCGAACATACATGCAAACAAAATGAAAATACAAAATCTTAGTTGAAATACCAACAATCATTGGCTAATTGAACTGAAACCGCCACAAAGGCAATTCACGTTGGTTTTTGTGTGTGGTCATTCAGTCTATTCATTTATTGATTCACAAAGGCCCTGTGGAAGCTGATTAAAACTTGAGGCTCCGTCAATCAGCGGCTCTTTGTGTTCTCACTAAAAGAACTATTTTAGAGATTGCTGACCTAATAGATATCTGGAATGTGCCGGTGGCTCATTCCAATCGAACATTATCTAGGATTTTATTAGCTCAATCTAATTAACCATTTTTGCTATAAGAGAAGAAAAGAAAATAATAATTAAGGTAAAATAAATAATGTTGATTAATATTAGCAGATTTTTCATGTTGATTATTAGTACGAGTACAAAGTTCTTGAAGCTACAGCATGAGTTTCCAACGGAATACATATTTATGTAAAAATTGCAACACCCCACCAGGGTGAGTAGTAAGTGTCATCTTTAATTACCAATGTGATTTCTATTATTATATTATTTGAGGATCATCGTATAGCTGATCTAGACGCTAAACGCAATGAATTAAAAGCCCGAACACCCTTGACCATTCAATAAAAATATGTCAATGGCAAGATACATTAGCCATCTTCAAGCATATGTGCGCCATACCTCCTAGAAGTCGAAGTGGTCGCCATTATGGAAATCGGTCGGGTCATTTATTCATTCATTTCCGTACAGCGTGACGGGTGACGACCACATGTTCGTACTCTTTTATCTATTCATCCTACTTTTACAACAAAAATGTTTAATAATAACATCATTATTTACTAGAAACTTGGTACATTATGTGATTATAACAATATTTGTTCTACATGTCCATATTGGTGATATGTTTAGTTATATCACAGATAATATAATATATACTATGTTAAAGATTATTTTTTACTAACAATAATAGGTTATACTATGTTTGCAGGCTAGAACTGTTCGCAAGGTACCAACCTGCGCGTGCTGGCTTGCGGTGGTGACGGCACCGTCGGCTGGGTGCTTAGCGTGCTTGACCGCATCGGCACCAGACCAGCCGTGGGGTTCTACCACTGGCACTGGGAACGACCTGGCCAGAGCACTAGGCTGGGGAGGGGTAAGATATAAGACTTTTAATAGCTATAAATTTGCGTTTAATTCTACTTTTCGGAAAATACAAATTCAGGCAGCGAGTTGCACAAAACTAAGGTTTTAAAACCCTTTCATACTACACTAGAATATTCATCGTGTACGGATGGCGTTCGATGTGAAAATAGACTAAGTTGAACAAGATGATACAGTTCCTGTGCACACAAATTTTAAAAAGATAAAGTATTTTTACTAAATAAGTTCGCGGAAAAGGGTTACAGCTCAACACATGACATAAAACACTACCGCTATCATTTAAACAGTAAACTATAATATTACTTGCCATTTCTGGTACAAAAATACTGACGTATCATGCTATTAATACTGTTTTAAGGGATGGCGGTAACCCGCCTGACAAGACTATTAGCTGCCAACAGCGAAAAATAAGACTATCATTCGTTGTCCTGCAGTATTTAATATGACCAGATGACGTTGGCTTCAGGTGGGCTATATGAATATGGGCGAAACCAACAAGTAGAGTTTCAATGGAGATAATACAATTTAATTATAAAATCCGACAAAAAACTACGAAACAGGCACTGACCGAGATATCTGCATACATCTACGTAGTATCGTGTTTTACACAATAAATTTTCCATTTTTTCCCCGACTATTTCCGATCCGAATGAACGGAAAAAATCGAGAGTAACACTGCCGATTTTTATAATATAGGAAGCCAAACGGACGGTTTACCTGATAGTAAGTGTTACCGCTATCCATGGACACTTGCAACTTCGAAGGGGCAACGAGCGTTGCCAACCTTTAAAAAAGTGGATATTTTTTTTCGATCTGCTGTTGTGCTTACCCGAGGGAGAGAGGAAAAACGAGGCCCAAAAGGGTTACTGCTGTTGGTCGCAGATAGCCTTTACAGCTTTACCGGGCAAATAGCGAGTCGGCCCTCATGCTAAAAGTAGAGGAAAATGGAAAAAAGGGATGTGGAAGAGGATTTTTTCGAAATGATTTAGTTTTGATATTTATGACAAAAAATTATAAATAGATCTATTTTGTTGTTAATAAAAGTATAAGAAATATAATAATTCACCATTAGGTATAAGCTACATAAACCAAATGGTTCGTCTATATCACCTATACAGATTAATTTGTCTTTAGTTTACCAGCGTTAGAGCAACATTACGTTAGAACCAAAAATCCTCTAAAGAATATTCAGTGGTACAACTCCAGAATCAATATGGGCCCATTTTCAAATCAGAAAAGGTGGAAATGGTCCCAGTTTTGGACTGGGACGAGATGTCCCCTTAACCCAAGAAAGGTGGAAACTGTCCCTGGTCTAAGTTTTGGACTGGGCCGAAATGTTCCCTAACCCTTTTGGGCCTCGTGTTACCTCACGAGAAAGCACAACACAAGCTTTCTTTTCTTAAGATTCGCATCAAAACAAGCTTTCCTTTCTTAACATTGCAAGCATCGCTCGCACCCCCATTTCATAATGAAACTTCTATTCTACGTTACCAAGTGAACAGAACGGTCAGGACACTCACCCGATGGTAAGTGATACGCCTGACCATGACAGAGCGGCACTGAAGAAGACTAACAACTGTTATACAGTTATTGTTCTCCATAAATGCCACACTGCGCGCGTCACTCGAGACAACAGATGTTAGGTCTCTTATACCCGGTAATTTCACCTTTACTCTACAATGGACTACTTGAATAGTTTTGATATGCCTGTAAGGCAATTTTAGCTTCCGGTATTTGAGTTATCGAATACAACCGAACATAAATTAGTACATACTTCGTAACACCAGAAATAAATTAATACTGGTATATATGTATTATATTATCTGTGGTAATACCCAAAATTCTAAGTTTGTGAAGATAATGAGTGACCATGTAAATTACTATGATAGACGTTTTGACTGAATAATCCGAGTTTCCAATTAAAATGCACGACTCTTCGAGTGATTACTTATTTATATTATTATTTTTATGCTGTGTGATGAAATACAAGAGTTAAAATTCGATGTCTGAATAATATATAACAATTGATGTTGAAAGTATTATTCCCTGTGAAATCACCACCTGCTTGGTCCTTAACATTTCAGTCTCTCTTTTAAATTACCGACTACAAATTACTTTCACAGTTGAACCGCAACTGAAAGAGAGCGTTTCTATTGAAGCAGCCGAAATCGAGATTGTGTAGGTACCCGTAAAACCTTTGGCAATTGAAAGCAATCGCGCTTACGAAAAGGACCGATGTATTTTATAAAAAAGAATCTAAATTCCCAAGGTCTTCCTTGCTCACTTATTTAACGCCATGCCACAACTAATTAAAAGTACTCAGCGGTAATTTGGTCACATTGTGTTGGTATGTTTTAGCTTTACCGCAGCAAATTGATTTCTGTCGACGGTGGTCCGAGTGTCTCTATTAGTAATTCATACGCTCGTACAAACAACATCGTTCCAATTGCTGTGTAATTAATTAGTAAGTACTATCGACGGAACTTGGGAAATTAAACATTTTAACAGGTTCAGCAATGTTTTTTTTAATGTTATAATTGTACAAGACGATCTGGACGCTCACCTGATGGTAAATGATACGCCAGACCATGACAGAGCGGCATTAAAGGAGACCAACAACTGATAGACAGTTATTATCCTCCATCAATGCCGCACCGCGCCCTACACCCGAGACAACAGATGTTAGGTCTCTTATACCCGGTATTATCACTAGCTACAGTGCCCTCATCCCGAAACACAAAAGTGCATAACACTCCTGTTTCACAGGACGATATCTGACACTGCGGTGGTACCTACCTATATGATTCAGTATCGAGTCTGCCACCTAGTAAAAGTAGTAGTGTTATAGCTCGTATTAAACAGGCATTCTGTGAGTTCAGGAGAACAAGGTACAAGCACCGTGAACATACATACAAGATGGCATTTGATAAATATGTAAACACCGTGATTACCCATCGTTTGTCAAACAACAATGAGCTTTAACGAGCTCATAAACATTGTTTATCACGTAGCTACTGAGTATATGAAAATTTTATTCGTCTTCAAAGCGACAAACAAGACTGTAATATACATACTGTCATTGTAACATCAGCTAATGCTCCGGAAATTGTGGCACCTACCTATCGGCTCATTCCCCGGAGCCTGCGGTGGGCCTATTGTTTCGGCAAAATTGAATTATTTGCCACAATAGAACAACAAAGACTCAGAATTAATTTAAATTTCTCTTTATCGTCTCGTTAGTCTTTTATAAGGAAGGATACAATCGATTAATGTTTTGTAACACTCAATTTTAATGCAGACTTATAAAATCATCGAGTTAGGGACGTCTTTATTATATTTTTTATGAATATGTACCATTAGATTTTTTCCCCTTAGATGTCTTTAATATACCTGTCGTAATAACACAACGCGTGTCAACATTAAATCCAAAATAATACCAACTGACAATTATTTATAAACCAACAGAACTTTGAGCGTGATCTATTATTGTTTGTTCACCAGTAAACTTAACTTTTATATCTGATTTACTGCTGGGAAACTTAGCAAAACAAATACAAATGGCTACCATCGAGATAATGTTTACAATAACAGCAAACTACCGATACAACTTCGGAAACACTTACTCAAACCTTTGTTCAATTTGCTTGTTATATCTTGAGATTGAATAATTGAATATCTTGCTAATGAACTTGATTGTTACATAATATAATATTTTGGTAAATTTTGTAACAATACAAGTAAATAGAAATAAAAAGTCTTTGGATCCTGTTTTATTTCAATGCAAAGGATTTCACTTTATGGAGAATGATTTTCTATATAAGCTTCACAGCGGCATATGATTTGGATACCATAAGCATACAATATAATTGACATTCAAGAAATCTTAAGAGTGAAGGGCTACTGGACTAGGTATACCCTTCTTATGTTGAGGGTTATTCTGAAATAAAAAAGTCGTAAAAATATTTTTTGTTATGAAAGGATTTAGTGACATAAATAAAACTACTGGCGTCTAATGATGAAGTTAATATTTCACCACAATATAACCGTTGATTCATAATTTATGATCACAATATTTTGATAAAATTTAAAACATTTAGCTTCACACTAAATTATTGCGTTTATATAATTTTGTATGCTATAAATAAATTAAATAACTCAAGGTAATTTCCTGGGTACTTAAATAATAGTTTTATTGTTAAAGACGTTTATGATGGAGAGGAAATATTTAAACGTATTTAGTAGCAGCCACTGCCATCATGAATAATGAATTCATCTTTAGAAATTTATTGGAAGTTTGAAAAGAGGGAGATACTCCTGTGGATTTTTGCAAGCCATTATAATTTATAGCTATGTATGAAACTATAATTTCCTTTGGGCTAGTTCCAAATATAAATGCCGAAATTTTGTCATTTTTAATGAAATCTAATATTGCATGTTTACCGTTTATAATAACTTTATATAATTTATTTAATTTGTACAAGTAAAATACAAATGCGATTTTTTCGGAATATATTATATTTTCTGTGATCGGAATATATAAATATTAACCAACCAATACAACTTATATATCTGTCTAAAAGAAAAGTATTTTGTTTAACTTAACCATACTCTACGTTCAATTTTCCTAATCACCATTTATCTTTGGGTAATAATATAATGTGCGACTAATCATATATACTCAACCTTTTAGCCCACCTCTACAGTTACAGTATTGTAATATTAAAAGTATTGTATTAAACTGCAATGCTGTAAGTGGTAATTCGTCAGAAAATTTGTCATTTAAAAGATTGCAATGAAATTAATTAAGCATTATAAAAAATCTTTGTTGACTTTTTAAATGTTATAGACACCTAAAGTTTTTAAAATGTAGCGTTGTGTGAATTAAAAAATGGCCAAAATGGCTTAATGGTCAGATCTAGCATGTCGACTCTAATTTTATTCATTACAAATAATAATCATATCATATTCAACTGCATAAAGGTATCATATGTAATAACCAACTTTACAAAACAAATAACAGTACTTAAATTCCATTAAAAAATATACAAAGAGCTGACTGGTTTTTCATCGTCGGATCAGGTATTTTGCCGACAGCCAATAAAAGTTTAATGGACCTAAATTGAAAGCTCCGTTTCGAATCGTAGGCATCTCTAAACTGAAAGTTCACACCATCATCCAAAAGCTCTTTGAAAAGAATTTCTGTTGTTTACTCTTAGGTAAAATAAACCTTAAAGTGCAGTTTTAAAAACAGTACAAACATTAGTTTGCAACATGTATAAAAGTTTTAGTTTTCAATTACAGATACATTTATTTTCGTTGAGACAACAATCCTGATTACCGCCACCCCTTGACATTCGCAAAGTATATGTAGTGATATGCCGGACTTTGAACCCTTCATATGGAGAAAAGGGAATATGGAAGGTGGTATTAGGCCTTCGACAACCTTACTTATTGAGGAAAGGGAAACCCGCTCTGTTTACCCCAACTGGACGCAAGCTCAGTCGCGGACAAAAGCTAGTGTTAAGTAAAACTTTCAAATTACCAAGTAAAACCAGCCATGGTTTTGATCTAATGAGAAGGAAGCGTCCAAGAGATTCAGCAATCACTTGTACATACACCATGGTTTTTAATCGGGAAGATAATTTTCAAAATAGTAAGACAGTTCTGAGACCTTAGGTTATAGGATGTGTATTCTATATCCTTAAATATGCTTAATATAGTCTTCCTCATTTTGAGGGAGATTATATTAACCACCTCAGCAACATAGATGTACGAAGACCTTAGCTGTTATGGCGGGAGAAATAAGTGAAATTGAGATACCCACGCTGACAAGCTTACTTTATTCAAGGTTCACCTTCGGTAAAATTCCTTGGTATTAATTTTCAATTAATTTCCCGAAAACTGTTAGGATAGTTTAAAAACTAATAGATAACAAGGGAAGTCTACTTAACTTGTGTCTACATCACATTGGCACGTGCTGAGTGGATAGAAAGTGTGTAACATGAAATTATTCTTAAGATTGATTTTTCGTACGGAACTAAGCATAATATTCTCGCTTTCTTCTTTATTTAAAAAACCAGAACCGTTCAATAATTCGATTTTATCATTAGCTTGTTTATTGGGGAGCAGGTACAATTCGGGAAAACCCGGGAGTTTAACACGAAACCACATAAAATTATGATACTCGTAGGTAAATTTCCGCCAATGTGGTCGCAAAATAAGTGGAAGGTTGACCAAATCTTTGAGAAACCGTATTTTAATAAATTAACTGCCTCCATGGTCTAGTGGGCACAGCGTTGGGTTGCGGGACCCGGTTATGAGCTCGAATCCCATGGTTAAACATCACTGTGCGATTTTTTCTAGTTTTGATTAGGACATTACAAGCTGAACTACATGATTGTCCGAATATGAAGATGATTCAGTGCTTCGCAGGATGGTAGTCGTCAAACCCCACCAATCCGCATTGGGCTTGCGTGGTTACAGCCAAATCTCCCCAATAGCGAAGCTGTGTAGGAAGGCCTGTGCACTACAGTGGGCCGTTATAGGCTGATGAATAAAATAATACGTCTTTGTATCGAGACTCAATTAAATATATATCAAAGGAAAATCTTTTTCTATTTGGGTAAACTACTGCTTACCTTAATACAAATTTCATCGTAGTCGTCTGAATACTCTTTAAAAATTCGTTATTAGCATTGGTATTATCATAATTTTCCTGTAGAGTGGACCTTTCTTATAATGTGGGGTACCAAATTTTGGTGGTATGCCTTGTAATTTTAAAGGGCATATTACACGATAGAGGTAATGCCATAAAAAATAAATTACCTATACCATAAAATTTATAATAAAAACGTAAATAGCAAAAAAATAAGGTTTTATTTATGATTTTATCTCTCAACACAATGTTCAGTTTTGTTGAAAGCTTTATATATATTAAAGTTAAAATAAGTGGCAACCACCAAACATGTTACTTGTATGAGTGAGCTTTTAACTTTTGACGTAGTGAATTCACTGTAAACATTTGCAGTTACAAAAATCAAAATCTTCCGATATGTTAGTTAAAAAGTAAGATAGATTAGGTACTTGCATGTTCTTATTTATTTAGAACCAAATTCTTATCAGCGATAAGTTTACTTTTACGTTTAAACTTTTCTGAGATAAAACCAAAATTTCATGAAAGATTTTTATTTTGCTTTGTTAACAGATAATTTGTTTTAAGATCGGTTAATCTTCGTTTTCGCTAATGGATTGTGCTGTCAATTATGAATATTTATTTCGAGAGACTGTTTTGTGGGTTTATTCGTGGTTTAACTGATCGGAGCTAGTCAAATTTAAAATTACCTCATTTCAAAATTTACGACCTTTTATATGGGAACCTCTGAGTTTTTATTTTTCTTTACAGTGCTAATTTTAATGTATTACTTTTATACAGGGTTACGAGGACGAGCCCATATCAAAAATCCTGGCTAACATCGGCGAGAGTGACACGGTTTTGCTCGACCGATGGCAGCTCACTGTGGAACCGAACACGGCAGCAGCAGGCGAAGACACTAAGAACGCAAAGCCTGAGCTCCCTCTTAACGTCGTCAATAATTACTTCTCCTTTGGTGTGGATGCACATATAGCACTGGAGTTCCATGAAGCAAGAGGTATGTCTTTATATCGTAACCGTAAAGAAATAAGAAATGGTAGATAATCCCTTGCCGATCGCCTGCTATAAACACCGGATTTAATATTAGTTAGACTAGTACAGTTCGTATCTACTAATTATATCATCAAACAGAGCCTCGTTCGTTGTCGGCAGGATGTACTTGCACCGGCACAGGTACGGCACGGCTTCTGTACATCATTTCAATTATATTTAGTTTATAATATATGTTCATGTTTTATTAGAGCGTCGGTGGCTCAGTGGTGTGGACTGTCGCCTTCCTACCGGGAGGGCTGAGGTTCAAATCCCGACACGTACCAATGTATTTTCGAATTTTCGAAAAATATATGTACGTTATCCGACGCTCTTACGGTGAAGGAAAACATCGTGAGAAACCTTCATGCACGCCTGCGAAGAGATTCGAAGGTTGTGTGTGAAGTCGTCCAATCCGCACTGGGCCCGCGTGGACGACTAAGGCCTAATCACCCTATACGGGTAGGCTCGTGCCCCTCGGTGGGGACGTTTAATGAGCTGATGATGATGATATGTTCATGTTTTATTAAGGCATTAGTATGACATCAGTTGTTCAATACGTGACCACTATCAGCAATATTAACGTGCTTATTTCAGTTTAAATCTGTCTTTCTTATGATACAACAATAAACTATGTTTTGTTTTTATCGCTGTTAGTTTAGAACTATTAATTAACGTTCATGTGATTTCATACGTACATAATAAAACAAAGTCGCATCATCAATGAAGTACACATCTTAGAAAGTTTTTTTAGTAAGATGTATGTCTAATTAGTACATCTTCATGTCGGTTCTATGATAGGAATTAAGATTTACTGATTTCCTTTATTAAGTATGGTTATGAGGTTCATTATCGCGGTGGGAAAGATCGTCAAAATGATTCCGGTGATAGGTCGAAGCGATGAAGATAGTTGTTATCCAATTAGAACTAATTACCGAACCAACAAAGTATCACAGATGAAATTTCTTGACATTTGCCATTCAAAGAATGTATTACAATACTGATGGTATTTGGCAGAGGCACACCCAGAGAAGTTCAACTCGAGGATCAGGAACAAGCTGTTCTACGGCACAGCGGGCGGCAAGGACCTAATGCAGCGCAAGTGGAAGGGGCTGGCGGAGTTCGTCACGATGGAGTGTGACGGCAAGGACCTTACGCCGGTGCTCAGGGAGCACAAAGTGCACGCCATTGTTTTTTTAAACATTCCAAGGTTAGGCAACATTTACAATTGAAGACCTTTAATGCATTTAGAATCAGAATTTTCTTCAACTCCTTGTTTTGACCTTTTCTAAACCCGTAACAATCTACTGTTGTTAGGGTCTTATCGACGATAGTAAGCGTTTTTCCATTTCTGATTCAGATAGCAGCACCTTACAAAAGATGAGAGGACTGCTACCCGTACTTCTTCATATCCGGGAAGACTAGGGGAGGCGTATATGTATTCTAATCTGCCGTCACTACACGGTATTTTGCCCCCATTAGACCTTGAGCAACTTTGATACCTATGAAGCCCAATTTCTATTGAGGGGTTTTGATTAGTAAAACAACATATCTAGTACTACGAACTCGTACCTACTGGTTATGAGTTGGCGGGTCGCCAGAATGCGCCATGGACAAATTTATAGGGTACAAAGTGTCCATTATATCTAAAAAGGTTGCTTTCGATTTCGTAATTATTTAAAGGCCCTGAAGTCAAATCGTACGAATTCAAAAGCTCATTGTTAAATAAGTTTTGCTCGTTCATTATGAAAGTCACAGAAAGGAAAATTAATGCCACCGATTCGGATTGTAGGCTAGATCTAATACTCACTTCACAAAAGACTATTTCTGGGTAGACACTCGAGTTTATAATCATGATTATCAAACTCGTTTGGTTCAATTTTGGTCTAAATTAAGATTGATTTCGCACATTTATATTAATTTGACAAATAAATTAAGATGGTTTTTAAATTTTAACATTGTTTTTATTACCACCAGGTGGACTATCTGTTTGACTGCTAAATTATTAACCTATCGTGTCCACTGTTGTCATAGAACTCCCCCGTTGTTCGTCAAATAACCCGGCCCTCTTATTTCTTATCACGCTCTCCACTCCAGAACTCGTCTGCTGTAACGACCATCGGTTTTGCGATATCCGCGCCCGCTGTCACTTCCACTTGCTGATCTGGCAATCTGTGTCTGTTACTTTAGTTATCTCATCAAAACCAGCAGTTCTGATTTTAACCCGTTGAATGGTATACTTATACATATAGCGAATAAGATCCAAATAGAGCCGTCAAAACAACCTTCCCCCTTTTCATTATTTTCATCGTATCCAACTTTTACAGGCAATTTCGTGACTGTCATAAAGGTGTTGCTAAGATGTATCAATAGGAGCGAACATTAACCGTTCCCCATGTCCTGTTTACAGCTACGGGGGTGGCACTCACCCGTGGAACAAATCCGGTGGGGCGGTCGAGCCCTCTACTGAAGACGGCCTTATAGAAGTAGTAGGATTAACGACATATCAATTGGTAAGCTCCTTTCAATGCTTAACATTTAACCCAGTGTTCCTACATAGTTTTCACGCGAGTTCCTGTTGTTCTTTTGACAACGTAATTATAATGGGTATTTATTATTAAAACATATGTATTTTATTTACTCGTTAGTTAATAAAAAACATATACCACGTGACGGTGAGTGTAAAGTATCTTATTTGTAATTTCGTAACTGTAATTAAGAAGCATTTAGAAACTGTAAGTTATAATGTTTTCTTTCAATAAAATGAATTCTCACTGGGATTTGTCGTTTGTTCTGTTAGTCTATTACATTTTAAAAATTAATTAATACTGTATTAAATATTTGTTAAATTTAAGTATAATTATATTAAATTTATTCAATACGATACAATAAACAGTTATATTCAAACCATTAAAGCCATAACGCTCTTAGGTATGTCTTTTATAAGCAAAAAAAATCATATGTGCAAGATTTATGTTGTTACGTGTCATGGCCATAACTTAAAAGGGTGCGTGAGCTTTTTATGACGCCATGTTACACACAATGTTTGTAAAAGTATTTGCATTTCAAATTGTTCCATGCAAAATATAACTACATACTTCAAGCGGAAATTGTGTTAAATAAATACAAATATTTACTGAAATTCACACAGCGCCATGAAGGTCCAATTTGACCGTGAAGCTTGTAATGTGAATACTAAACGATGGATAAATATACTTGAATACTTTTTATACAATCAAATACATATTATACCAATACAAACAGACATGTTCAGGCGCACAAATCGTTGTACTGGCCGAGACGGACCCGGACGGATACGGATTTATTAATATCAATTTTTAAAACTGGAATACCAAAGTTTTTACAGGTTAATTCGCTTACCTACCAACGCCATTACATTTAAAATTAAATGGAACCAATCATCCTCGGGAAATGTATTACTCAATTACCTTAATGTATACCAAGGCCCCAATAAAATGAAGTTTAATTTACTAATCAAATACACGTAAATAATTAAGTCAAGTATCCAACCACCAATTTCTTTCCACGTACCTTTTATATGAGTGAGACCTTGTATAAAGTCATTTGTGTGGATAGCTCAACCTCACCTTTCTTCTCCTACCATAACATTTATTCTTGCACTGTATTTATATCCATCTATAGTCTTCCAAATAAGTAAAACATTAGCATTTGATGATATAAGCGACAGTTGACACTTATCGAACACTTACAAACTTCATTTAAAAAACAGAAACAGTAATATAGAAACATGTGAAATAGAGGAGTTCACACCGAAGACCATAGTTGAAATTTACTATACTACTCGACAAAATATCAACAAATAATAATTGATAAAATATGTTACTTGTTTTTATATTTTTAATATTTACTCACGCCTAGTACGTATTTTCAAACTATATTTTGCTCCTAATAGCGAATAGTTGGTAGAAATAAGATGAACGCAAACACAGCACGGTATTAGCCATTTGTTACGCTGGAATATAAATCTCACCACAGGGGTTAGAGCCTACAGATTATCAAACGAACTGTATAGCTGAGAATAACTCTTCGGAAATATGTGGCTAGTTCATGGGCATTATTTATAGACACGTTTTGGAACTTTTACTTTTCCCTTACATTAATTTCACAATGCAATAGCATTAAATGGAAACTATTTTTGAATTTGTCAAAACGAAGTAGATACCTCAGTGATACAGTAGTTTCGTAAATTGATTTTCGAGTTATTGTTTTTTTACTTAGTTACTAGAATATTTGAATCCCATTCCTATTTTTTCCAAACTTCTTAATATGATTATTTTAATATCATATATGTAGTAGTTATAAACATTTCAGAATAGGATATGCAGTTTTATACAAATATATACACTAATAATGTTACAAACCCGTTTCTGTGTTTGACAGCCTTTATTACAAGCGGGCGGTCATGGCACTTGTATAACACAGTGCAAAACCGCAAAGATAGTGACCACTAAGGTGATTCCGATGCAAGTGGATGGTGAGGCGTGCCGGCTCGCGCCCTCAACAATCACGCTGTCGAGGCTTAATCAGGCTATTATGCTCGCAAAGAAGAAACCTGGCAGGGTCATAGCGCCGTAAGTAGCTCTTTTTTTACAGTATCAAGTGATTTTACTTATTGTCACACGAACCAGGAACAATAGAATATATATTCACTTTAAAAGCCGCGCCGTGGATCTTTGGCCGCAATAAAACATTGTTACCATTATTGCCGATGAAGCGATTCTAGCTAAACCACAGTTGACCTACGTACCGCCTATCAAGATGAAAAATTAACCTTAAAACCGAAAAGTTATCCGTAAAACCGACCAATACCGGCACAGGACGAAGACGTACTGTGTTTACAGTATACTGATTAGTCAAAAGCATGGCCCACGTTTCTAAAACACGTCTTCAGGGCATGTATATCTATGAGCCTTTTTTATTGAATACTAATGTACTCGAATACCAGATTTAGACCATAACTGCTGGGCCGGGAGAAAAAGGTAATATATAAAAATTACCCCAGACAATCGGACAACCATTACACGATCCCAAATATTAATCAAATATTCAGCCTAAAAAGCTTCACTTACTTAAGTAGGTGCTAGTGTTCGAAACCTTAGTTCTTTTAAGGGGCTTACCCAAGGCGTGATTGGTGTGAACTGTAATTTGTACAAGAGCTTTAGCATATTTATGATAAGTTCTTACTTTGTGTAAATTATTAGGTGTGCTTAAGTGAAAAAATTGTCAATGCCAGATGTCATGACTCGACAAGTGCGCTAATTAACACCTTGTTATAAGTTAGGCCACCTTTTGTTGGTTCCTTGTTAAGATTTTGGTAGATAGTTTTTCTGTACTTACTAGGTATTTTAATAGGCGTGTTTATTTACTTTGTCTTTGCGGCTTAAACCACTGTGTTTATAACTTGTGAAGACGTTAAGTAACGGTACCAAACAATTCATTAGCTGCAATACCCTCCATAGCCCGGGACACAGTTTTACAAAATGTCCATATGTTATGGCAAAGTAAACCAGTACTAATATTAACCCATGAAAACGATTTTTTAAGTAAACATTATGATATGAATATTTTGTTTCAGTCAAACTACAGTGGAAAAATTATCACTTACCGTGAATCTCATAACCATGGCTGATTACGAGAGACATCACTACGACAAAGAGCTGCTTGCTAAAACAGGTTAGTAATAGTAAAGTAGTCATAATAAAGTAGGTATACAAAACCACATTTCAAGGTAAAAATCCTTAAGAACATGAAGAAGATATATTCTACAAAAACGTAATCCCAAAGATAGGGAAGGGTGATACGCAATAAAAAGCAAATTGGATTTAAACCAATACCTGCTTAGAAAAAATATCCAATTAAACCGACATCGACTGCACTAAAAAGACTGGCTCCGTTTTTCCAATCTCCGTTTCAAGGTAACCAGGTTTCCAATCGGTTTATAAGAAATCAACGTGATTGCACAGGGTTCAACGGTTTTAATTGACTATTTCAGTACTCTTTACATTTACGAGGATTATTCAAAAATGCTAAAAAAATAAAAACAATTTGTCTTGACCGTTTTTCGCTGACTAATGACATTATTCCTGAAGGAATATTTACAATTGAGTACAGTTCGCAACTAAAGTTGTTGCACGATCTAAAGTATATAGTATATAAATATGTACTATATATTTACATAGTATATATATATATATAGTATATTTTGTTGTTCTTTACGATACTTAACCCAAAATGGCCGTTTTTTTTCACTTTATGATGCTGACAGGTCATTACCTAATTTACCATTTCACTTTGACCGATCAATTGACTGTCTAACTTAAAGGATCTTTCCGATTTGACACCACTCAAACCTGTCCTTTCCATTCATTCCCATACAGCTTCCTCAAGTACCCTCGAAAATCGACATCCAACCTAAATACATTATTATTTAAAAAGCCTGTACTAAATTTTATAATATTAAATATATAATAACATCGAAATACCAGTTATTTGTTTTTGTGAAATAAACAACGTCCTCTTTTAGACAAATGTTAAAATAACTTAAGCCGTTTGTGCACTTTGTAGTGAGGATACATAAAGTACCTACTTACAAACTAAATGCATACTTTTTAATTTTTAAACGAATTTTATTACAGAAACTCGCAAGCTCAAGTTTTATAACACAGTCATAATGAAGGCACTTCGAAAGTTTATAAGATATAGTTAGGATTTTAGTTCTAAATTCTTGCGTACCTGAGTAATCTTAGAAAGTTTCAAATGTAGGTTTTTAAGTTGTTTCTAGAAATATAATGCATGATTCAAATAAAACCTTAACTATACATTAATTTGTAGAAACTAGGGCTTCAATAAAGTTAAATGAGCAATTTTGAAAATATTGCAAATTACGAAATGTGTTGAGTCGTTTCGACTAAACAAAACAGTTACTGACTTTTTAATTAAAGGTTGTAATATTAAGTTAAAATTTCTGCGAGGTTAAAAAGTCAACATATAAAAGTATTTCTGGGACCTCGAGACACACTTGATTTATTTAATCCATACTAATATTATAAAAGCGAAAGTAGATTAATCTGTCTGTTTGTTACGCTTTCACGCCTAAACTGATTTTGATGACGCCACGTAACAAAGTGTTTTCAAAATTATATGTACGTTTATCCGACACTCTTACGGTAAAGGAAAACATCATGAGGAAACTTGCGCACGACTACGAAGAGATTCTACCAAGGTTGTACGTATACTTATACATCCTATACGCGTAGGCTCGTGCCTCTCGGTGGGGACGTATAATGAGCTGATATGACGAATCAGGGAAGGGGAATTACAATTAGACTAAAGCGAAGCCGCGGGCAATGGCTAGTTTTTTTATAAATTCGAACCTAATTAATTGGCACGCTTTAAAAATAGTGTCAATTTAAATGTTAAAAAAAATTATGAAATAAGCTTTAATGTTGTTTTTCAATTGACAGCGGAGCGGGTGGGGACTTTGGAAGTGAACCCAACGGCGGACTTGGAGCAAATGCGTTCCCTTATACAAAACATGATCAAAGAATCTCAAGCGTACTCGAACCTCATCGACTGGTGGTTCGTCGACTGTGAGTATACTTTGTAGAACCCAATTGATCCACTCACTTTCAAACTAACTCGTGTTCCTTAATTAAGCACCGTTCCGTATGTGATTCTGAAGTACGTTTACACAGATTTCTGTTAGTTTTCAAAATAAAATAAGTCGTCTACAGTAAATCAGGAATAACAAAGTCAGATCACAGTGTAAGTCATAATTCGAGATATGAAAATGCTTAGTAACGGTATCTGGTACCTAATTAAAATTCAATTTTGGGTTACAATTTTTTTTGCGCAATATCATTTGACATGTATTGAACACATTGCCTCAATCTGTTTACATACAAATATAATTTCAACAATCTTAGAAGTAAAATATTATGCTACTTTTCAAATCAGGGGTTTGAAGTCACTCAAACGCAGGATTAACATATATACTCGTAATAAATAAGGCAAAAGATTGTTCTCTTAAAACTGAGTAGCCATATATTGCAATAAAATTAGAAGCAAGAGTTTTAAGGAAACTGTTCATTGTAAGATTTATTTTAAGGGCAAAACTACTGCGGCTATATGTACGCCGTAGTCAGTGTTCTCGAGAATTCTAATTCTGCGTTCAACATATTTAAATCGCCAAAATGATTCTTTGTAACGACGAAAATTTTAATGACAAGGTTTAACATTAACAGAGATAAAATAAAAATGTTTAACTTAGTCGGTAAGCTTATATACAATACATTAACTCAAATGACTAGTTGGCAGTACAGTGTGTAACTAAAGAAATAACAAAAACTTAAATCAAAAAGTAGTGGATAATCAAATATACTGAAAATTAAATATATCCATACACAAGAAGATAAATGATGAATGTTTCTTCAACCTATATTACATTGTAACAGCAAATCGGTTTGAGTACAGTGGTGTGTGTGATATGCTTCATTGTTCGCAGAACGACTTGTGATTTAAGCAAACACGCCGCATCCGAAATTTGCTCATGCGAACGTTACGCTACAGTGGTCTCATAACTAACCTATCCTGGAAAGCCGCTCATCCAAAGTGAAGCTCAAACCACGTTTATACAGACATAATAGGCTAGGTATTTGTCATTGTAAGACAAACATTTATACTAACTTAACGTTTATGCCACTTGAATTCATAATTTCGTAACGTTTGTGACCTTATTGGTATGATTCCGTGTGTAAAGATTCTGATACAAGAAGTGTATAAATGGATCCTTTTTACTTCTTTGAATAAAACATCTTGTAAGAAACCCATTATAAACGTTAACAATCATACGTAATGAATTTTATTTGTTACTAAATTTTTTATCGTATTTTATTTCATAAATTACAATATAGCTTAAATAATTACTCTTTTAATGTATGATAGCAAATTTTAGCATTTTTAGTGTTGGCTTGCAAGTTGTGTATTTAACAATGCAAGGGAGCAACACAAATAAGCATTACTAACAGGTCTTAATTTAATTTTTAAATTGGTATTTTTACTTATTTTAAACATTGTCTTTTCGAAGCAAGCCGCTTGGATAAATTAGGATCCAATCCAATATACCTACTTACCTGCTCGTACGTAATAGATCTCTCAAATGTCTCCCGTGGATGCCTAAGTGGCATTCCATTCAGTTTAACCTCATGAGGCTTGCAGTTTAATCAGAATTAGCGGGTATTACAACCGCTAATGCAGCCACAAATGACATTAAGAAATACCTACTGTAATGTGACAAATTATCCAGTAGGTAATCTATATGAACAGAATAGAAATATTAAACGCACAAACGTCGTAGAAACACGTCACGTTCTGGTTTCTAGATTCCTATCACTTCAAGGATCAACAAACAAAACTTAAAACCAAAAATTACTTACTGTCGTTTTTGTAACTACACTATAGGTACTGTGATCTGTCAGTAATAAAGAATTACACACTGTGTAGTTTTGAAGAGCAAATCGAATTGCATAAGTTTATTTTCAAAGCCGAAATAAACCATTGGTAAGGCTGGTCGTGGGCAGTTCGAAACTATTTACCAAACTATTGAACGTGAACATTTATCCCGTTGAAAAAGTTTTCACGTTCTGTTTCTGGTTCTTTTATTCGTACAGATGCTACTATCTTTCTGTTGTATCTGTGCTCTAATACTCTCGAATCATTGGCGGAAAAAAACTCCCAACAATCAATTTATTGCTATTATTTGATTAACTAATCTTAACAAATATAATGACTTGACGAAAAGTCAACTCAGTATTGCATTATTAAAGAACTTCGTATAGAATATAAATGCTGTAGTAACTTATTTATTGTGCCCGATAATTTGATATATGGATAAAGTTGTATGTATAATATTCGATGGTATTGTTTTATTGAACTCCGATCACATTCATTGGGTATTTATTTACCTTAATACTGAAATGGACATAAAAGTAAATACGCTAACCAGAATGACATAACAATAATTGTTCGTAAACTGATGTTCATTTTAGTTTAAGACATATCATAGCAATATGTGAAGGGTTGTCGTGCATTTGTTTTTCGTCAATGTATTTAGCCGATGCCAAATAAAAACTATGGTGGTTCGGTCCGGTTGTTTATTTAGTTCTTATACTTGTACTTGTCGAAAAGCTCTTTATTTATATTCGTTGTTAAGTGTCTACTCATTAACTTTAGATTAAGTTATTTGCTACTTCCTACCAGAACAATGTATCAGACCATCATATCTGTATAAAACACCTTAAGTCTATGTGAAAGTTTAACATACTGATATGTATATGTACAATAAATAAAGTAACAACCTTGTACTTTTCGCCATCATGACATGATGGCAACACGTAAACCGGTTAAAAAATTCGCACCCATCAGTAACGGGGTACAGCAAACAAAGCCCCCAAGCCATTATTATATTAAATGAACGCATTGCGGACCCTATGTGTAAACTTGGGCCGTAAGCTCGCCGTAAAAAGTTTGGCTGTTGGCTTTACGGTGAGTTATTGTATACTGGGTGGTCCATTGGGTAAACATATTAATTACCATCAACCCCGTCAATTTCCTGCATAACTCTGTTCTACCACTTAAAGATAATAATTATCTTCATTCAATTCAATACCATTGAGGCATAATTTTGATCCTTTTAGCGCATTTTAAAATGAAATGAATTTGGGCCCCGGTTTGACTAGACTTTTTTGGTAGGTAGCTGATGTAATAAGGATATATTTAGGCTACTCTTATTTTTTGTATAAAGTTAGCTGACACCTTGAATAAACATGTGTTTATCCAGGGTGCTTACGTAAACATTATGTGGGCTACGTTATACTACGGGAGTATATTTTATACCGTGGGTATACCGCGGGGCACAGCTAGTTAAGAAATATGTTTAGTTCCTTTTTTGGTTCTGTAATCGAAGTTGTAGTTATGTTTATCAGTCATCAGCAGTATGCTTTAAGGATCAAATGGCAAATTCTTATGTGATTCAAATTCTTCAAAGTCAACAAAAGGAATAATGTTATTATTATTCCACAGACTCAACAAATATAATAGAACTCACTGCATATTATGTACAGTCTGTATCATCTGTGTTCATCCACAGGCTTAACAAATAAAAGATCAAATGTTACTGTCCGACCCTGTGGATTATAATTAGCCAAGCTGATGCAATGCGTGTTAACTACTCATTAAGGTTTCTTTCATTATTTGTTGGTGGAACACACAAGTCACAAGTTGGATTTGTTTGTAATTCTTAACATACCAAAAATAAACTTTTGATAATTATATCGATTGGCAAAAAATAAAACGAGGTTAAATTAACGTAACTCTTATTATTGTGAAACCATGATAATTACTTCGAACTTTAATTTTCTTAATTTAAATGTCGTTTCTAACATACTATGTTTCTTGTAAATTTCAGTGAACTTGAAAATACATATTTTATGGTTAATCAAATGGTATTTGATAACGACAAATCCAGATAATCGTATACCCACTATGACATGTGTAAGGTCCGTTTAATACCCACACAATAAACCATGACCTTCACAGACTCTACCCCTTATTTACATATTTATTGCCACTTTATTACGTTACACCTTTATTCATAGAAGGTAACCAAAAAATAGGTAACATCGAACGTGGCGAAGTTAAAAGGGTTCTTTGTTTTGTTTACCCTCATAAATTATTTGTAAGCGTTTTAATCATGGTCTTTAATTAAATAACACTCATAACGTACCAAATAGTCTAACCCCAAGGTTTGGCAGAATCACTATACTCAGTGAACACTTTTTTACAAAATTTCAATATGTGCCTTAAGCGATATTCATATATTATGGTAGATTAGAATGTTTAAAATTTTTGAAATATTTGATAACTCAAAATCAAATAAGCATTGTTAAAAAAAACATTTTCTGTTGTTATTTATCAAGTTTTTTCTTCACAAACCTGAATACTGGAAGAGAATGCCTCTGGCATTAAGTTCGCCTTTGTGCTGTTGTTTTATGATGCATAAAGAATAAATAAATATGTTTAATTATTCATACTTACTTTCTCTCACTCCCGTCACACATACTTGTTGCTTAACTTGGGTCAGATATCGCTGGCTGTTTAAGTACCTATATATTTTCTTATTTGATCCTTTATTCTAACAGCGGTAACGGCGGAGCGGTTCTTCCGTATCGACAAAGCGCAAGAGAACCTGCACTATCCCACCGACATTGGACATGAGAACATCTACATACTGGACGCGGCTCCCTTGACGCCTGATACAGAGTCCACGGCGCATCCCGACACCACGGCCACGGCTTCCTTAGACCGCACCGGTCCTTCAGTGTCTCTCGACACAACCACAGGACTATCAGTGTCTTTGGACATCTCGCAGAGCGTGGACACGCCCAGCGCGGGAGTATCGCTCGATGTACCCGAATCTCATGCCAGGTAATATTACAAACTTCATTTTATTTCGTGCCTTAAATTTCCAAAGGGAATCGGAAAGGGAAAACAATTATTGTACAATCATTCAAGATTCTACTGCTTACCACAAATGTTCTGTACAGCTAGAAGTAAGAGAGGCTGTTGGATGTTGCCTGACAGAATTCAGTCCGTATGGAAATCACAGGCAGTTTTGAGAATATTTTTTTTCTTTCAATTTAGTAGTTAACTTAAATTTAATATAAATTAATGTAATTTTAGTTTAATATTTATTAAAGTTACTTCCAAAATCCCGTCACTACAAACCTTAATAGTATTGTACGAGATTTGATAAAAAATATTAATTTATAATCACCATATAAAAGATTGTAACAATAAAAAAAAACGAATATAAGCGAAGGATTCTTATTTCAAAACAGCTTAAAACGTCCTATGCTGAACTAAACCCTCCCCGATGACTTCCATACGGACTGAATTCTATCAGGAACAGCCAACAGCCTTTCGTCAATCTTACTCTAGTTGAGTAATCTCTACCCTAATAAAAAGGCCTTCATAAATAACATCCAGGGTTCCACCCATCTGTTATCGTTATACCATATTGTTGCACAAAAACGTTCGGTTCTTCCTGCTTCCACACTTTCCGTCAGGTGAAATATAAGTCGCACACAGTTGAAATTTTAGTAAAAAAATGAGACCAAAACTTAAAACAATCACCGAGTGAAAAGAGTGGTATTATAGTAATGCCACTAATCGGCTCAGCCTGTGAATAAAAAATATAGGTAATTCACAGAGCAAGTTATAATTTTTCGTTCAACCATTGATTGCTAAAATAAATTCCTCGATGCGTTTTCTAGCAAATGGTCATAACAAAACCTTAATAGCTTTCACTAACCGATTACTAAACTACCAATGACGTTAAAACCACGATTCCAGTGTAGCGCCAAATGTTCTAGAATAAAAGAAAGTAAAATCAAGAGCTGAAGAGATTTCCGTAAATTATGTATCCGATTTAATTACATTGTTAAACAAACATTCTCAAACTTCACTTAACTCCTGTGCGGTTAGAAGTTTCCATATAATCTTAGAACCCAAACAATGAAACTCATCTAATTTTCTATGGATGACAATTAAAATAAGTGTTTAATTTTGGCAATAACTAAGTATTATACATTGATACAATATACTAAACACATCATCGATAAATGTTCTAGTGTATTCGAAATTTAGGCAGTTATTTGAATGATAATAGCTGCGACGAGTTACATAAGTAATAATTTGTGAACAAAATAAATCAGTTTCTCAGCGTCACGTAGTTGATTTTAATTAAAGTTCATCTATTTTCAGTGTGATGATAAGCGTTGAAGTAACTTAAATAAGTTGAAGTAATTTAAATACGAGTATACGGAAAATCGTGTGATTGTTTCTGTTTACTTAGTTCATAATTGTGTTCAACATAGAAAAATTGAAACAAACAAATTCAAAATAGACTAAAGTACTATTACAATATCAATTGTCACGCACTTGATACCAAACGATTATACGATTAAGAACTTGCGAAATAGTCTTCACATTTCTGAAATCTCTACACACAACATTTTGTCTGCACAATAAAGTCTGGAAAGAAATGGCATGTTCAGAAAAATAAAACCAGAATTAGTTATTAATATAAAATTAACTTAGTTGAATCACACGACCATGAAGGATGGCAAGTTAAGGCTACTTCCCATCTGGTAAACTTCCCATTTCATAAACCTCAAATTATACCTATCAAAAAGTTGCATTTCGTAAACATTGCATTTCTTCATACATTTAATCCCATTTGGTAAACTTTGTTACTATTGTTATTTTTGTCAGTGTCAAATTAAATTGAAAGTAGATATAAGTTTTCAAAAGTATTGAGATAGATTCTCGATCAACAAAAATCGGTTAATGTCTGCCAAAATACCATATGCCGCAAAAAAAAGGAACGTACGCAATTTTGTTTCTGCTTTAGATAAACATATTACAAATACATACATTATTGCTTTGATTAATTTTATTATATCAATATTTTTTAGGCTTTACAGTAATGGCGGAATGATATCAAAACGAAGGAAAAGATCCATCCAAAACGATAAACAAATTAACAATCTACTTGGCGATGCCAAAAATTTAAAAACTAATTAAACAACTTTTTTAATCAATTTTTAATGTTTTGTTATTGGCTTTGTAGTGTTCGTTTTTTACTTTGTAATTTTTTAACTACATATTGTTTTTGAATATATACCAAATCTGTGATTATTGTTTATATTTTATAGTTGATTTTGCATATTATGTTATAATTGAGTATGGTGTGAACCCGTCTATTGATCTGGGATTAAAAAAATATGACAACTTTATTATTACTTACGTGTTATATTTTACTAACTTGACTGTACCCATTCCAACAGAAAGTTTACTAAATGGGAACTAACACACGAAATTACTGAAATGTTTTCGAAATGGGAATATTTGTATCAAATTTAGAATGTTTACCAAACACAACTTTTTGATAGGTACATATTGAGGTTTACGAGATGGGAAGTTTACGAAATGGGAAGTAGCCTAAGCGACCTCGCTCATCGGTGCATCCGTACTTAGTGCTGATATCAAGACGGCTTTGTGATACTACAGATACACTCATGATAGATGTGATACTCAGTTTTTATCTATTGCAATCATATCAAATACAAATTACTATCAGTTTTATTGTCGATATTCTTATCACATTCACACCTTTTTATTTTTTAATAAATCAAGAAACAGGATATAACTTGTAGGAAAGAAAATTTTGTTACAATATTCATTTTTTCCTTTTGCTTACAAAATAAAATAACGAACATATTTCTCAATATGGCAAGCCATTTCTAAATTAAGAGTACATTATAGGAAGAGTACCTTAATTACCTACGACACGTGGTGAGCCAAAACTACATCACCTGGTAAACCGTCCATTATATATGTACCTAACATTTGTTTTACTTGTTAGTGAATCCGGTCTGGGCAGCCCAGCGCGGACGTCTGAGGAGCTACTGACGCCGCAGACACCACCACCTATAATCTCCGCACCTACGCCCCCCATTAGGTCTTCAGTTCCTAGTACACCCAAACTAGCCCCGCTGCCTCCATCACCAAAAGCCCTGGCTCCTCAGGATTCAAACTCACCTCCGCTATGCACCAGCCCACCTATGAAGGAGCATCAACCGACCCACGACTCCATAGTTCGCTTTAAAACGTAAGTACAAAAAATTATGCTACTTGGTGTTTGTGTGAGTTTTTCAGCACTAAAGTGGATAGAAAATCTCTTAGTAACTTTTCGTTTGGTTTGATACGTTAATCCTTGCAGTATTCATCTTGCCCAAATATTTCTTAAAATCTTCTCTACTATTCTTGAGCCTCCAAATAGTATATGTAACGTATAAGTGAATTTATCTTTAACATCAGTTTATGAACAAATACAAAAATTCCATAAAAACTATAGATTAAACGTGATGATTATCTTACAATTAAAACTGATTTCAGCGAAGTACTTACTGTATTGGAATGAGAACAAAATATGTAGGTACTATCTACCCTGATCATACAGTCAGAACAGTTACAAAGCTACACATTTTCTATCAGTTGATATGAGACGAGATTTATGTATTTTTGATTCATGGATTCTAAAGAAGTACTCCGTGTTTTGTAATAGTAATCTTGTGACTTTCGTCATTTCAAAGTACTAGATATCGATAAATTATTTAGACCTCACGCCACATATGATTTCCCGTATCATCAATCACGATGAGACATGGCAAAGTACCTACTCTTATATACGTTAATCATTAAATATCAATTTTCTGATATGTAAATTTATCAGCAATTGAAAAATTCACGATCTGTATCTGCAGCACAAGGAATGATCTTTACGTTGACATCATATACTTTAGATAAGAAGACAGAATATAAGTGTAAGAAATAGAGCAACTAATTAATAGTAATTGATAACTTGATAAATAGTGCTACCTAACATTATTTCTTCTAATATGTAAATATCAAGAAAACTTTGTGTTTCGAAAAAGCTATAATTATTTTACGAATTCATGAACTTGCTACGAATGTCCCATCCTTTATCGA
>PQWD01002827.1:11552-95435 GCA_019425675.1 Leucinodes orbonalis
TCTGCTACATGTTATCTGAAAAAATATGTTCACTTTATTCGCTAGTAGACACTATGTATAAAATCTAAATATATATAATAAAAAGTGACTGACTAATATCGTGATCTATCACGCACAGCCAAACCACTAGACGGATCGGGCCTGAAATTTGGCATGCAGGTAGATGGTATCACGTAGGGATCTGCTAAAAAAGGATTTTTATGAAATCCACCCCTAAGTAGATAAAATAGGGGATGAATTAATACTTTTTAGTACGAGCAAAGCCGCGGCAAAAGCTATTGTATCTAAGCAAGAATCATTTTATACCATTCATATAAACCACTGAGTTCTATACGTCCACCTTATCACGTGTGAAATCTCACCTCGTTACAGGACTAGAGCGCCCCAAGCGAGCCAATAGCGAGCATTTCTATAGCAACGCACGGACCGTTACCCACGAGAGTGACTTGCGGAAAATTGGAAAACGAAACAAGGTGAAAATATTATTTAAGCAGAGCGCTCGAGTCACTGCGCTCTAGGGAGCGGCCACTGTTACTCTTTAATATCTACGGTTGCTTTTAACAACTCCTGGCTCCTTTAGGAATTTGCTGTTTGTTTTTTATTTATGGAATCTTCAAGGAAGTCAAAAAAAAACGATATGGTTCACCTGATAATAAGCGATACCGCTATAGCGTCGGTGCCTCGTGGACTGTTGCCTTCCAATCTGGAGGGCGCAGGTTGAAATCCCACCACGTACTATGTGGTTTCGAATTTTTGCAATTATATGTAAGTTTATTCAACGATGCAACGGTGTAGGAAAACTACGCGATGAAACGTGAGCACGCCTGCGAATATTCAAAGGTTGTGCGTGAAGTCGGCCAATTCGCACTGTCCCGCGTGGACGTGAAGATTCGAAAATGCATTGGTACGTGGCAAGATCTTAACCTACATCCTCCAGATCGATAGGCAACAGTTCACACAATTGAGCCACCAATACTCTATCCCACACTCGAAGTGGAAAACAATTTAAAACTTCTTGCGTAATAATAACTTGTTCTTTACAGCTCAGTCGTCAACTTTTCAACAGTCTTGAATGCAGTAACTGATTTTGATGATTACGGTTATTTGATATTATAAAGATTTTTGTTTTCTATGCAGTGCAGCAGTAACTGATGATGAAGGTTATTTAATAGTATATTATAATATAATGCCTAGTAGTTTAATTTGTTTCTATATAAAAAAATACTCAACATAAACAACTTATAGACGTGGCTCAGTAGCGCTATCGGTTTATAATTCTTCAAGAGAGTTTTGTCACCCTTCTTGAAGAACAAGACGACGACGCTTCTGGACCACGCCTCCGGTGTAGTTCCCTGGTGGATGACGGCATTAAAGAGCTCAACTAATGCCCTAAGGACAGGCTGTCCACCGGCTTTGAGGAGCTCTGTCGTGATACCGTCATCACCCGGGGCCCTCCCATTTCTAAGTTGCTCCAGTGCTGCACTAATCTCGCAAACGTCAACTTTCGGGATATCTAGCGGCCTCTGTCCAGCAGTGGACTGCGATAGGTTGAATAGATAGATAGAAAAAAATACTGACATATTTTTGTTTAGGTAAGAATGCTTTTACTTTTACGAGTCTAGCACAAAGCCATACAACACAGCGGTGCATTCCCCTTGTATTCGTATACATTTTTAGATAAGCGAGCCAAAAATAATTTCATATTTCCCCTGCTATTGTCCACTCCGCTTGACCCCACTTGCGCCAATCTAATTTGCTCCCTCGTCTTACGAATGTTTGATCAAATGTTGGTCAATATCAGCGATGTTTCTAATATCAGTCGATTGGTGTTTATGAAATTCCAGTTGACTAAGAGTTAACTTGCGAATTCGATCACGTATTTATGATAATAATGTATTATCGAACCAGTGGTAGCTTCATTTCACATTCATTAGTGTTCTTTAAGGACCTAAACTGAATGAACACTTTTCATTTCATTTCATTCCATTTCATTTCATTCATTTTCATTTCATTCATTTTCATTTCATTCATTTTCATTTCATTCATTTTCATTTCATTCATTTCATTTCATTCATTTTCATTTCATTCATTTTCATTTCATTTCATTATCTTACTTCAAATTTACAGATACTAATGATATCCTCGGTTGACAAGTTTTTCTTATAAATATACGGGAACAAGAAACGGCATATTTGTTTTGTTTTTTACATTCAAACAACGACGAACTCGAAGCAATGTTTCAAGGTGGTTTTTTTGTTAGGCTATGGATAGCTCCAGACATATTGACAATATCTACAGTCCGTTCACAGTTATTTTACCTCTGACAGATGTCAGCGTACATTTTGTATTGGTTGGTATTTTGTGTTCCGGTTGTTTTGTCAGATTTATCAATTTCTATGTTTTAGTATTAATTAAGACCTAAACCCTGCCTAAAAGGATTTTGAGGCATGCTAGAATAATTGTTGTTGTCGTGCAAAGTTTGTGTGTCAAGGAAAAAGCGAGTAAAGCTTCATAAACCCTTTTTTTAAATTTATCGTGTACGATTTGCCGCCACGACTGACGTGTAAAATAGTGTTGCAACGATAAGTTTTTTGCCGTTTTCCATGGTGCATTCTGTCATATTGTGAAAGAATATTGCTTGAAAATCTATTTGCAAAATCAATGTTTCCATTTTATTTTGTAATGTGTGTTTTAACTATATTAAAACAAAATGGATATAAAATGGGACATATTGCTCCGTTAAATTAAAAAATTGACTGATTGCTATAAGTAATTATACTTGGTATGTTATGAAATATAAAATGATCAAGTTCATAAGATTTTATATTTCAAGATTATCTGGAAATACTTTTAATACCATTACGAAGTAAGTTTGCTATGTATCAGAGATGTCGCTGTATGTGAAAAAAGATTTTCCAGCTTTTCTGTTGAAATTTTCCTGAATTTTTTTGCTTTAAACCTCACGGAGCCGAGACCTTTCGTGCGTTCTGGAGTTATAGCGTCAGGAAGGAAAACCCGACTTATTTTCATATAGTAGATGCTATTTCTGATGTTTTATGAATACTCGTATATTATGTATATATAATACTATGAAAATATTAAATTTACTAATCCCGTGTTTTATGATTATGTGTTCACAAATTATTAATTATATTTAGTACAAACATTCCCTCTTTATAAATAAGTATTTATTTCAATCAAAACATGTGATCCAATAGTGGACATAACAAATAATAAATCTAAGGGAAATAATAAAGACCAAATATGGCATCCCAAACAGCAATGTAGCCAACTTTACGGCTGGAGATAAAAGAACTGTGAACGCACTATAGTTTGCGCGGTTGACTAACATGACAAGTTGACTGACCAATACAGGTACAGGAAAGTACGGTATCCCACCAATAACAGCACAGTAAGATGACGCGCCGTGCGCCAAGTATGTTTATTGGTTAATATAGATTTCACCACGATTCTAAAATTCGTCTTCCGCTCAGTTTTGGTTGGCCTTATAAATATGATTATTGGATTTTATTGTCTTTATTGTTTAAAGGGGTTTTTAATAACAAAATGACAGTTTTATAGTTGACACATTGACATAACTTTAACTCATTGATTTTAGTATGGCCAAACATTGGCTCCAACATATCTTGGCCGTCATATCTTCTATGATATAACGCGGCATGAAAGGGCGAAGACGCAGGTAACTCGACGGAAAATCTAATTTGCCAAATTGAATTACTCCGTCCACTTACTCCCGGATATATTTCTCGGTTGTGTCCACTATTCGCTTGTTATTGTACGAAAAAACGGTGGAAAAATTTTGGTATTATTGTAATGGATAGATTTTTGTATATAACATTTTGTGTTTGGAAGGATGTCTATACATATAAATACATTGGAGTGTCTGTTTATTATTTTAAAACTTCTTTTTTTATAATATGCAAAGGAATATTCATACGGTACATACACCAAAATAACAAATTTCTAAATTGTTATATTGAAAAAGGTTATCTATCTGTATTTTATTTTCTGACTAATCTTTAGAACAGGTTGATTGACGTTCACAGGACTTTCCTTGGCAGATAATACATACATAGGTCTACCCATTTTGCGCCAGATATCCCGGCCGTCCGCTTTTCTCATCCAGCCACCATCAGTTACCTTTCGGAAATCGTCGGTCCATCGGGCCGGGGGGCGTCCTACGCTACCCTTGCCGAGACGCGGTCTCCACTCCAGCATTCGTCTGCTCCAACGGCCATCGGTTCTGCGACATACGTGACCAGCTCTCAAATCATTTCTGATCATATCCCTAAGAGCGACCCCGAACTTCCCATAGCTATGTGCAAGAATAATTTCTTGCACAAAGCTATGGGGCGATGGGACCGTAAACCACCACGCGGGTCCTTTGTGGATTGGTGGGTGTTAAATACTACCATCCTAAACTTGTAGCTGGGTTCAGTGGCCTCCGTAGCACGAAATATCTTTCTTTTGAAAAAATAATGAATCAGCCTGCAAAGTCCTAAAGAAAACTATATAAAAAAACGCATAAAGTGACATTTCCCCGTGGGATTCGAGCCCACAGTCTCCAGGTCACGCAGCTGAACTAGCTGTACCCACTGGACCATGGAGACTGTGAGGCTGTAGTATCACATCATCACTGCAACATTGTACCTGCTTTCCATGAAAAAAAAACCTAAAGGTATGAAGCTTAAACAAGAGCAAGTGAAAGCGATTATCCAAGGTAATTCCGGCTGCATTTTTATTCCCGGCATTTCAGTCGCCTTTGCGTGCCGCTGGAGTGTGGTTACAACAGTTAAAAGTAAGAGATGCCACGTGAGTTAGCTACAATTTATATGTAAATCAGTTCTGGGGATCTAATAGTGCTGGGGCTAGGCTGGTTCTTTTGCACGTTTCCAGAATAATATATTAAACGATACTGAGACTTGGCGACTTACGTTCACCTCTTAAATAGGCTCAAGGTTACGCAGCAAGCAATCGAGAGGGTTATCCTTCGGGTTTATCTTCGTAATCTAATCAGAAATGAGGAAGTTCTTAGAGGTAAGGTCACCGGCAAAGTCGCTTGTGCGACCAATTTATAGCGGGAATGTTCAGTTTCGAAGAAGAAGAAGAAATAATTGTTTCTATTAAAACTACGAGGACGGCAGACATCTGGTTCCCAATGTCTAACGTAATTAACCATCGGTCGTCCTATTTACCCCCTTACACAAGGAAATGCCTCAAGCAAAAGTTTTCATCTTCATCAGCTAACTATAACCTCCCTTAAGCCTTAGTCGCCCACACGGGCCCAGTGCGGATGGCCGAATTTACGGCCAACCTTTGAAAATCTTCATAGGCGTGCGCAGGTTTCTTCACGGAATTTCCTTCACCGTAAGAGCATTAGATAAACGTACATATCATTCCGAAAAGACAATAGTACGCGGCGGGATTTTAACCTGCACTCTTCAGATTGGATGGAAACAGTTTATATTGGCATATTTATTTTTTATTATTGAACAGGAGGCAAACGAGCATACGGTTCACCTGGTGATAAGTGACACCGCCGCCCAAATATATTTGCAAGATCTCAGGTCCCAGAAATGCGTTGCTGGCCCTTTAAAAGTGTGTACGCTTTTTTTTAAAGGACACCACGTCGTATCGCTCTACATCTCTCTACATAGAAATGTTTACAGAGAAAGTTCATTCCACAGTTTTGGCGTACGTCGCATTTCATAGTATTATTTTACCTCCCCGCCCCTGGACTAAAGCGGCGAACCCCGTCAGTCTCCCGAGACATACCTAATTGCATTTTCGCTGAGGTGAGCGCACACTTACTTACATTTTACTGCCATCCGCAAAAAGATAATCAGACGATCTGTATTGTTTGAGAGCGTTTTTATTTAAATTTTAATCGACTACCCTCTAAGGGATTAAGGAACAGTTCTTTCAATACCAATTGATATTGAATAATGTTGCTTTGGCGATCCATTTAACGACCCAATGGGTGTAGCGGTTGAGATGTCGACGGTTACACCAAGGGTCCCGGTTCGATCCCCGGGCAGTACAAACATTTGTGTGCATGAACATGTCTGTTTGTAATGGTCTGGGTGTTTGCTATGTATAATATGTATGTATTTAAAAAAAATGTATATAAGTATGTTTATCCGTTGTTTAGTAACCATAATACTTCACGTCTAACTTGGGGCTAGATAGAGCTGTGTAAACGTCTGTGGATTTTTATTTATTTATTTGGTGTCATGGTTGAACCCAAGGGTTCCGGGTTCGATCTCCGGGTAGTATTTACACACATTGGTATGCATTTCTGTTGTATTGGTAGCACACAAGGTATACATAGAAACCACCCAGATTTATATGTATACCTTGTGTGTATTGACAAAACAAAACGTATATATATACGTTTATCAGTTACTCAATTTAATTTTAATTCGATTATCTTCTTTTATGGAGCGTCTGTGGCTCAATGGTGTGGACTGTTGCCCTCCTACTGGAGGGCTGTGGTTCAAATCCTGCCACGTACCAAATTATATGTACGTTATCCGACGCTTTTACGGTGAAGGAAAACATCGTGATGAAATCTGCGCACGCCTGCGAAGAGATTCAAAGGTTGTGCGTGAAGTCGTCCAACCCGCACTGGGCCCGCGTTGATGACTAAGGTCTAATCACCCTGTACGGGTAGGCTCGTGCCCCTCGGTGGGGACGTTTAATAAGCTGATGATAATCTTCTTTTATTAAATAAGTATTTATATAGTTTGATGTCACATATAATAGATATGTATTCCAAATTAAATTTGACATGCATAATTGATGAATTTACGGCTCTTCATACTTTCTAAGATACACCATAAACGTCTTTGTGGTGTTCGCTGTTTTTGGGCAGGATCTGCACCCTCATAGGCTGGCTTAAAGGTCCATTTTCGTGATGTGTAAACGCCTGCACTCGGACTTCATAAACTGTCCCGGCATCTATACGATCTACTAGGACTGACGATTCGTCTGCTCCGTTAACCACGACCTCCTTTGGTGATGTCTCGGGGATTTTGTCTGTCGTTGGGAGCTGCAACATCAAAAGAAATTAAACAAAAGAACCGACTGCTAAAAATACCCACTGAAAATGGAAAAAGAAGCTCTACCATATTACCATCAGCTCATTAAACGTCCCCACCGAGGGGCACGAGCCTACCCGTATAGTGCGGATTGGACGACTTCACGCACAACCTTTGGATCTCTTCGCAGGCGTGCATGAAAGGTTTCCTCACGATGTTTTCCTTCACCGTAAGATCGTCGGATAACGTTCATATATTTTCGAAAATTCGAGACACATTGGTACGTGTCGGGATTTGTACCTCAGCCCTCCCGGTAGGAAGGCGACAGTCCGCACCATTGAGCCACCGACGCTCTACAATATAGTGCACACATTTTATACTTTTCATGGTATTGCTGGCGGAGGACAAACAAATGACAACAATATTTAAATTAATAATTTAGTCTATATATAATAGCTTTCTATTTAAGTACATTAATATAGTTAAGTCTCAAAAAAGTATTTAGGATTATTTCTCTCCTACCATAACTTGTTTCATTAATAAATATTGCTTTTAATATATTATAATATACACAACATAATATTTTATAAGATGATTACTCATATGTGGAGACTAGTAATTTGAATTGTTCTCTTATCATAATAATAATAAATATCCACTGGAGTTCACACAGCGCCATCTAGCCCCATTTTAAGCAAGGAGCTTGTAGTTAAGGTACAAAACAACTGATAAAAATACTTATATATATTTTGTAAATACATTCATATTATACATAGAAAGCACCCAGACCAATACAAACAGACATGTTCATGCACACACATGTTTGAACTGCCCGGGGGAATCTGGAACTCTGGGTTTAATAACCGATGTCTTAACCATTACACCTAATGGGTCGTCAAATGTCAATAGTATTATTTATTTTAATTTAGTGTATATTAAAACTGTACCTGACGCTCTAAAGAAATTTTCTGAATCGTGAAGAAACTTCCGCACGTCTGTGAAGAACTTGAAAGGTTGTACGTGAAGTTGGTCAATCCGCACTGGGCCCGCGTGGACAACTAAGACCTATACACCCTGTACGGGTAGGCTCGTGCCCCTCGGTGGGGACGATTAATGAGCTGACGTGTGATGATGACAAGCCATATAAGCTAATTTTTTAACAACCGATTGATTGTAATATTAATTACAATAAGATAAATCGTATACTTGTAAAACGAAGGAAGCAGTCATAAAGTTTTGAAACTGAAGAGTAAGAATTATTCGTTTAAAGACTTAAAAGAACAAAATATAAATCAATAACTTACCTTAACTGGTATTAGTTTTTCTACCAGCACTTTAACACCGTTTACTGTTTCGTAACTGTATTGCTTAATCTTCGGAAATTCCCATATCTTAACCTGGAATTTTATCATGTCCATATTTAATATTTTTCTAAGCTTATTTAATGGAATGGGTACGAAATGTATCAAACAGCTCACTTCATATTACTAGGGTCTGTTATTTATATTAGTAGAGACCTTAAAACTTCCAATTTTGCATCCAGGGTTTTACTGTCGCATTCACTTAAACCCGGAGTACCGATAGTATTCATATCAGAAATGCTGTCATTCTAGCACATAACTAGAGTCACCGACATAGCTCATCGGATCAGCAAGTTGAAGTGGCAGTGGGGTGGTCACGTATGTCGCAGAACCGATGACCGTTGGAACAAACGAGTTCAGAAGTGGAGGCCACGTATTGGCTAGCGTAACTTAGGACGCCTGTATCGACTTGCGAAAGGTCGCTTGTGGAGACTTGATGAGAAAAGCGGAGGATCGGAATATCTGGTGCAAAATGGAAGAACCCTATATCCATTTCAGGACTGCGATAGTTTAAAGACTCTCTCTCTTTTCTAATTAGATGACAACTAACCTTGTATCCCAAAATAGGGTCTTTTCCATCCACATTTTTCACAGGAGTCCATTCGGCTTGCAAACCAAGTGGGTCGATGACTGTCAACGCGATCAAGTTGGGTACAGAAATATCATGTTTCATCTCCCTTTTGACATACGCTTGGGTACCAACCACCATGAGTATTAGAAAAAGACACTTCATTTTGCTTCAACAATGACTATCGATTGACCTGCACTATTTAAAACTGTTCTACGTGACTCAACAACACATACTGAATCGTTAACATTTTGTCAGTAAATAAATAGTTGTAATTAGATAAGCGTGTTGTTTGTTTTGTATTAGTCACAGGGTTTTCGAGCGGAGGAATTAAAATACAACGAGTGGTGATTGGATTAAAGTTCAAGTTACAATGTAGGTACTTGGTTATCCTGTTTAGGGTCAAGGAGCATTTTTTGTACTTAGGCTTTGTTCCGTTTTGAGTCAATGAATGAACAGAGCGATCAGTATTATATAGTATGGAAGCAATCAATGATTAAAGCTATTAATTATTACTTATAATCATGATATTGATTATACTATAAATTTGGTAAATAAATACAATTAATAAAACTATTGTTTTTTAAGAGTATATACAACCTATGTACAACCTTTACGGATAGGCTCGTGCCCCTCGGTGGGGATGGGGACTTTATTAGCTGATGAAAATAATTATATTGTTATTTAAGAAGAAAATAAACATTTTGTTTTTGAGGTTTGAAAATTTAAAGAGGTCGTTCTCTCAAACCTTCCGCAGTCCGCTGAACATACTCGTAGATCTCCCTCATTCTATACCAAATATCTCAACCTTCGCTATTCATATCAAGCATTTACCCTTTAAGTCTTAAACGCTTTCATTTGCCTGTTTTATGTCGAAAGTTTATATTATATATTGACGAATCAAAAGTATCTGCAAAAGATTTATATGAATGTGTAAAATTTGAGTTTGAGTTTCAATACTTGAAAGATTTTGGTGCTCATAATTTTTGTTCATATCATATCAAAACTACAACAGTAGCCAGTATTGCTACAGCTTTATATGTATGTATTAAAATAGTTGTCTGTCCGTCATCTAAGAAGCGTGTAATCCAGGTGACATGTGTCATACCCTGTTCGAGATCTCTATAATCCTCGTTACTAGTTGGTTTTACCGTTGTTTTTGTCAGTTCTCAGCTATGATCCCTTTGAAACCTTACGCCATTAAAGGAGGATCAGTTTTGGAAATGTCTTCTAATTTTTTCTTCATGACGTATTTACATTTATTAATAATAATTTTAGCTGCTGGCGTGTAATTTGTTTGCCATGCATTTCATTTCTGCCTACATTATTGTTTGTATTTTATATTGTACGAGTAGGCCTAATAACTTACACAGAACAATATGTACATGACTTCTTCTATGTTACTGATGCGTAGGATACTGGGCTGTTCTACCAGCATCATAATAACCAATAGCTAGACAACATCTGCTGGCGTTACCACCAGTCCAGCTGTAAACTTCAACAAACACACAAAACTCTTAACTCCGAACGTCTTTGAATGAGGAAATTGAGAGCATTCCTTTCCAGGTGGAAGCACCTCATTGAAGTGGACAAAGCGGTCTGGCAAAGAAACCATCTTACAAAAAATGCAGTCTCTCTGTCTTCCGAATTACCAAATTTTGAATCATATTCGTTTTTCTAACCTTCAATTAATTTATGGAATCATTTACTATCGGAAACGTTTCCCCAATGATATGACGTAGCTTCCTTAAAAAAACGTGTTCTTACTTAAAGGCTGACAACGCATCTCCTCACCTCGACCTGACCTCAGCTGTTGCAAATGTTCAAGGCGGCGGTAGCACTTTCCATCAGGTGGGTCGCATAATAAAGGAATAATTTCACTAAAATCACTGTTTGATGTTTCAGAACTTCTGATTCATTAAGAAGTAATATAATATCAGTTACTGTTTTCTAAATAAATAATAAGAAACCCAAGACAATAAACGTTCGACCAGCCGGTACATTATCATTTGAATACTAACAAAATTCCCGCCCTTTAATTCGATTTGGTAGCTGGAATAAATCAGGGCCCTCTCTCATCGGGACAAATTAAACATTATTCTTTGCGAGACCGAATTCCGGGCGACTTTTATTGGAATTTTTGCCGATTCTCTACGTGCCAATAAATACTGTGCTAAACGTTTGAACTGCTCACCCCAGCATTAGCGCCTTTACGTCACTCGGCACACACACATGCACAGGGCACATGCAAATCGGGGATAGTACAAGGAATTCAACGTGTATGCCGTTTACTGTTGCTTTTGTACGCGGATCTAATGGTTTTGATATTTGTTTCTGTTCTATTTTATGGTTTTATTTTGGAATAGATCTTGAGTTTATAGTACTATTATCTATACTAATATATAAAGCTGAAGAGTTTGTTTGTTTGAACGCGCTAATCTCAGAACTACTGGTTCGATTTGAAAAATTCTTTCAGTGTTAGATAGCTTATTTATCGAGGAAGGTTATAGGCTATATCATCACGCTACGAGTAATAGAAGCGGAGCAGCAATGAAGAATGTTTCAAAATCGGAGGTATTTTTTCATACTTGGAGCTTCCGCTGCGTACGCTGAGTAAACGGTTAAAGTTACACAAAAGTCATGTATCAGAGTATTGTTCTCCTTTTAAAGGTCTACAAAAAAGTCCGCGAGAGCATATGTCTATCTTTTAAGGTAAGCTCACTATAACATATTTTTGCTAAAAAATTCTGAAATTGACCCCGAAACCTTTAAAGTTAGGGAGGGAAATCCTATGTATAGTGAAATGAAAGTACCGTGTTATCCCGAATTTAATGCGAGCGAAGCCGCGGGCAAAAGCTAGTTTAAAATATAGCTTTTGATTGCCTGAAGCCTTGTATTTTTTGTTAGCGATATTCGTAGTGTTAAAAAAATACCTAGAATTATAAAATTTGGCAATTAATGTAAGTATATTATTAGTGTGGAAACATGTGTTAACGTTATTATAATATTCATATTTATAAGAAGTTAGGTTTCAGTTCCAAAACCCTTTATCTACTTTCCGATTAAATCTTTCCGTTGACAGATAAACAGTTAGCCAACAACGTGACTAACTTTGATACAGTAAAAAAATCAAAGTAGAAAAATTAAATATGCGTCTTTGGTAAATTACTCATCATCACTTTATTTCACTTTAGTTAATGTAACAATATAAACAATGGAGCTTCTTTATTATCAATTTCATGACTAACGTCCATCCTTATATCCGTTATGGGAATTTCCAATTGACCTACATAAATACGAGTCAATATTGTTAAAGCATACAAAATTTGGAGTAAACAACTTTGTATGTTTGAAATATAATAAACGCAAATACGTTTCTAAATATAATAGTTGTGAAATAGTTTGCTTTATCTTGACATGATATATTGATTATAATTAATTGATTATAATCACGAATAAACATTGCATTCCCTTGCGTTTTATCTTCTTGTTTACTTTACGTAACACCAACTCAGCTATATTTATTATCTTATAAAAATTAGATAAGCAAAAAACTAACTCGATGCACAATCACGATGCAAATTCAAGCTAAACATGCCCGAGCCGCTTGACACATATTTATGACATAAAATTATTCATTAAAATTTTAACCTTAAGGCGTTATTTAAAAGGTACTAAATCAAAAGCACGAGCACACTACTATGTCGCTATAACATATAGCGAAGGACGTAATTATGAATGAAAACTCTGCCCACCTGACGCAGACTTTTGCCGCGGACACTTTTTGAGTGAGGTTGTGTATTTAGTTAGTTTATTGGTTATCTAAGTAAATAAATAAACTTATTTACGCTTCAACCTATAGCAGTCCACTATTGGACAAGGTCTCCCAGTTTTTGGCCAGATATTCCGGTCCTACACTTTACTTCCCAGTCTCCACTAACGTTTTGCAAGTTTCCTCCGCTTTCCACTCCGGCCTCCAACAGGAAACTATTGCAAGTCGATCTATCGGGCCAAAAGGCGTCCATTGCTACACTTAGCAAAACGCAGTCTCCATTCATGAGCTCGTCCGCTTCGGCTTTGGTTCACACCACATAGCTATATGTTAGATAATTCCAACATTAATCTCGACACAATATCATATAAAACCCTTCAAACAAGTATCAAATCAACTTATTCCTACTACAACCTGACTAGATCCAAGAATTGTCCCTTTAACACGAGTCGAAGGCGTATAACAGAATAAAATACAATACAAAAAGCGTAAAAGAGAACGTATTGATTTGGTGGAATTTTTATTAGTGTAGGTGTTACCTACGGGAGCGATTTGACTGCGTTTTCCATGCGTTTTATTGTTTCCTTTGCGAACCTGACTGGGGGAGGACACTATATCTTTCCTTTATTACTCTTTTGTAGTGAATACACAATATATTGCTAAATGGTGGCTTAGCTTGGCAATTGTTATTTATAGCGGGTGTCGTGTTAGAAACTATGCTGTTTTGAATTCTGCTTAGTGGATTTTAAAATTATTATTTTTCATGCTATTATCTCGAAGATTATGGCAAAAAATTCTATTTTTTGTGGGTACAGTTATAGCCAGTCTTTGACCATTTATAGGCGTTAATAAACATAATTTACTAATGCTTGAGATTGTGACCCAAATGGGTCACAAACCCAAATTTAATGCTCAATGGAGTAGCTCGTGTGTAAGTTGATGATACCACAAAGAAAGCAATTATTGCAATGGTCGATTGTTAGGTGGATCAACCAAATATATTGTTTCGGTTTCCTCTGTGCTTCGAAAGGCACTTTAAGGGGTTTGGCTCACAATATTAGGATGGTAGCTAAGCAAGCGAAAGGTCGCTGGTGGAGTTTGGATTAGAAAATCGAAGGCCCGGGATATCTGAAACAGTATAGGGGAGACCTATGTTTAGCAGTGGACTGTATTAATCGCGTACATAAACCTCAAGCTTCCATCCTAAACCATCTCAATTTTATTTACTTAGTCCTGACTCCCACTATTATAAAGTTGTCAAGGCATCAGAAATAAACAGTAGAATGATTAATTATTCCGTGGTCTAGTATGTAAGTAGTCATCGGATCCCGCAGATAAACCGCATGATTAGTGAAAATAAATTTGAGAGATTCATTTTTAGTTTGTTTAGAATATTCATCACTGACACTGGAAATAACAGTATTATTACTAGTTTCGATGTCAGGGTTCACCTTTTGCTGCGACCATACATTGTAAACCCCTAACCTAAACTATACCTGTAATGACTTACTATGTACAATACCTGGGTTATGAATAAATTATTATTATTATAATTATAATATTGAAGGCTGTATCACCTGATTTTCCGAAAGAAAGATAATTCTGTTTTGGAGGGCATGTCAACCCCTTAAGAACGGGCGGCCCTGGCTACAATCTTAGGAATGTGCTCATGATTGCGGGTCAATTGGCCTGCAGCTTTGCTGTGCGGGAAGACCTGTGCTCTTCTTTGCTGATGATGATAAAAGAGTAGAATCAATGATTTCAATTCATTCGGTGTTTGTATCACAATCTCTCGTACTTAAAGAAATAAAATCATGCAGTTTATAAATTATTGCCCAGTTATCTACAGCGATGACTTGATTTTGCAGATTTGCTCCAAAACTCCGTACCGGCAGTCTGTTACATTGCTTTACATTAATTAAATCCACGTTTAAACAAATGTAAAACAGGCTAAGGCTGTGTACACACGAGCACGATAATTAAACAAGCTTAATTTTCTTGCGAGTTGCCCGAGACGGGTGTATTTGCTGAAAGTAACTGGTAAATATTTCGAGGGAAACGCTGAGGTGGGAATCTTCATAGAGTGGTTAGTGTGGAATAGGCTTTAGTAATTAGCTGTAAACCAACATTGTTTTAATTTAATTGACTCAAGGTTACTCATGCTATATTAAGTGTGCAAGACAGTCTGCTCACTCACCTGATGGTAAGTGATACGCCTGACCATGATAGAGCGGTATTGAAGGAGACTAAGAACTTATTGAAGCGATCTTTATCATATATATAAACAATAAGTTGCTGGAACTGTTGCCCTCCTACCGGAGGGCTGAGTACAAATCCAGCCACGTATTAATGTGTTTTTGAATTTTCGAAATTATATGTTCGTTATCCGACGCTATTACGGTGAAGGAAAACATAGTGAGGAAACCTTCAAGCACGCCTGTGAAGAGATTCAAAGGTTGTGCATGAAGTCGTCCAATCCACACTGGGCCCGCGTGGACGACAAAGGCCTAATCACCCTATACGGGTAGGCTCGTGCCCCTCAGTGCGGACGTTTAATGAGCTGATGATGAAGTTGCTGGGAAGCAGTTAGATGTTGAATGCTAGGAATCTATGCCTATATCTGGTCTGCTAGGAGTTTATTTGGGGAGACCTGCATTCACCAATGAACATATTTGACTACAATGACGATGATTTTCAATTTTTGATAAATATTGACTCCTCTTCCATACTTATTTGGCTTCGACACCGCCATTTAATTTAAATATCCAGCATTCGCTCGTTTAATAAAACACCGGTTTGATTTACATCGCAACAGATCTACCTCGCTTTGTTCTTGTAAGCACACCCACCTCTGACGTCACCATTTATTCATGATTACGTCACGGGTTCAAGATGGCTCGGATTTAAGGAGATGTTGGAGTTTGTTTATATTTAACGAGAGTTCGTTGTAATTAATAAAAGTTAACATTTATATTTATTTTGATAAACAAATTACAAACCTGCCTCTATTGGGTATCGGAGGGCGTGGGTTCGAATCCCGCGGCGTAATGCCACTTTGTGCAATTTTTTCCTAGTCTGGTTAGTATATTGCAGGCTGAATCACTTGATTTTCCGAGAAGAAACATGATTCTTCGGACATCACTTTCGACTAGGCGTATCACTTACCATCAAGTGAGCGTTCTGACCGTCCTGCACGCTTATACCATTAAAAAGGTAGGTTGCTGGTGAAAGCTAAATGCACAAGTACTGCTAAAAAGTGCTTAATAGAGAAAACCTATGTCCAGCAGTGAACTGCGAAAGGATGAATACAAAATAACTTCTAAATAAGCGAGACTCACCAATCCAATGTTGGCCGGTGCCGTGATATCGCGTAAGATGGGGATATTCCAGAAGCAGTCTGTGCGACTGCGGTGCCCCTCAGACAATGGAACACTGTCTTGTCCGAACTGTCCATTTTTGTGTGGTTTCTGGGACCTCTGGATGGTAGATGAAAGGGCGATTAAAGGGTTCCAATAGTGGTGGCATTATAAAATTTAACTTGTGAATCCATGTCAACTCAATAAGAAGAAGAAAACGAGGTCACACTTGGCCCGGTATTGGTTACAGCCCAATTTTCCCATAACTTTGCAACAGAATGACCTGTGCTCTGTAGTGACGTTACGTTACAGGCCGATGTTAAGTCCTCCTCGCTGGTCAAGAGCTTCATTAAACGTTCGGCGGTCATCACGTTCCAGTCAGGATGGTTTGAGCCTTGCGTATGCTAAAATCGCTAACACAAATACCGTAATTGATTGTAGATAAAGTCGTCTTAAGGAATTTCCCAAAATAAACAAAACACACCGTTTTGTGATTAATTATTCACAGTCATTAATAAGAAGTAAGTACCAGGAGCGCAGAACTCTACTGGAACTTCGTATCTACTTCCGCTAACTACTAAAAGATGGTAATGAAGCGTACTCACCTTTGTATAAGAGTCTTTGTCGCACTCAGGAGATTGGGTGCGCGCTGTCTCGCTCCCTCGGCCTGTCATAGCCACAACGGCCGATCCGGACGGTGACAAGAAATTAATTAGGGGAAGCTCGGGAAAATAATGGTCCGCCGTGATTTTTAAATGAAATTTATTTTCTCCACTTCATTTATTTCTGGGCGACATGACACTTCGGAAATTATTAGACTTTACGAGGGATTTCGTTTCCTTAGGTAAGATTTCAGCTTGTTTACCTTTCGCGCGGTGTAATTTGCTTTTTGGACTTGTGGTTTTTTTACTTCGTTTTCAATGGGGGCCTTGATAAGGTTTTTTAATTGGATTTTTCGTTTTGTGACTACTTAAATTGAATGGAAAATAAATTTTCTGTTTATTCAAGAATAAATATGAAAGAGTCACGGAAACCTGTTTTTGGATCAAGATGCAATATTTTTTTTATCATCATTGTGTCTGAACATATTAAAAATGGTTGACGTACGTCATTGATACAATTATCAAAGAATGAGAAACACTTGTAGCCTGGGACTAACATTTAGTCAGGAACTAGTAGCAGTTTACTCCAAACCGCCTGCCAGGTATGGAGATTATGCTCTAAACCAGAAACCCAGATTATGCAATAACTCTTTATTATTAATAAGGAGGCCTGAACACCAGCAGTGGACTGCTACGACTTAAAAAACACACATATCACCGGAATCAAAATATTATTTTTTAAACTTAACACTGAGCAAAAATATTTAATAATAAAATTTCGCTAAGCCGTTTGTATTGCAAATAAACTTAGTTCGCTGCGGACTTTTCAACCGATCACTCGTCACCTAAAACAATAACAGAATAAATTTCAACGTAAACTAACTAAAAATTGATGGGCGCTATCTCAGCCGTCACATCTCTCCGCGGCGTTCATATTTCACTCAAAAATAGCGTTTGCTTTAAAGATTCGACGATCAGGAGGCGTCGAAAGCAACGATTTATCTTCAACACCATACACGTGTTTGAAATGAGGGAATTGTGCTTAAAAATCACTAGACCGTCATAATAATGACACGAGACGATTTCTCTTATACTGAATAACCCTATTTAGCACCTCTTTATTTTGCAAGACATAGGGTTCGTTTTGCAGTAACATAGTCAAGGTTGTATGATGGATTTGAAAATACTTTACCGTTGAAACGTGAGCAAGCGTTTGATGGATGCTGTCATAGTTCCTATTAATAGTGGTTGACGTTGAGGCTCAGTAACTATTCTTTCAGTTACTTTGGTCATGTCAAATAATCATAATTTTATATATTACAAACACTATTAATATTCAAATCGAAACCAACTTTTCCTACTGTTCTTGCTTCTGTTTCGTCTTATCCTAAGGTTGGCTGGAAGAGATCGCTCGTAGCGGTACCGCCTTTGCCCACTGTATAATATGTGTTTCGTATTTACCTCAATTTACTCTTGAGCAATACTTTATTGCTCAAGTGTATAGTATAATGTACAGTGTTTTTCTTTTCTCGGATGTTCTTTTGGTTATGTAGCTGTAAGCCTTAACAGTATGAAATGGAAGACCAGATTATCCTTGAATATAACAATTATGGTGACATAACATAAGAATAATACTTTTTTTTATTAATAAAATTACATCTACAGACTCATGGTCCGTACTCTTTTTAGTTTAAGATTATTTTGTAATTTAATTATTATAATATTTTATTAGTGCTCCGCGCATGGGGCAAAAGAATTGGTTAAAGGGGGAATGGGATAACAGTCAGAATTAAAAGAACTAAATATTTACATTAGGTAAAGTAGGGGGGTAAATAATATAAAATAAAGGGAATAAATAACATCATAAATACTCTCCCTCTCTCTCTGTTAGAATAAAACTTTAACGACCTCCCTGCAAGTAACCGTTAAGGTTGGCTTAAAAAGAAGCGTAGGTCGGCTCTTGTGAAAGACAAGTGAAAGAATGTGCTCAGAAAGACCAATGATCTGATGAAGGTAGCAAAATTTGGACTACTAGGGTTTGGTTAGCCATCAAAATCACTAGCATGAGGCATAGAGGCATTGGTTCAACAGTAAATATAACTATTACACTCCAATAATGATGCTGATTATAAACAACATGAGTACAAATTAAAAGTATATGTTCAAATCGTGTAATTTGGTGATAAAAGAACTGTCTAAGGAATTATTTAGACAGATATTTTATTAAATTTAAATTACATTGTAGACCATACCACAATAGCATGTTTGCCGACAATTTGGAGTGTCCAATTTATTATTTATGAAATAATTAATGGATAAAGGGTGTACTTGTAATAACAGCAATCACGTGTTTGTCACGTTATGAAATCATTACGCTATAAATGTGGAACGGATTTTATACCCGTACTTATTTGCTTTATTATGATGTTATATTAATACCAACATTAAATTTTTCAAAGGTATTTCTTTATTTTGAGGACTCTTGTATATTACGATGTTAACATATTTCCAAAAATCATAATACTAGTTGACCAGGACGAATATTAACCAATATTTTTTTGGGTCCTAAAATAACTGGCGCAGACATGACAATAGAGATGGATCTGACTGATCTAGCCGAATGATGATTCTCCTAGCATATTAACACCCGGTGATGACATTCTAGGTTCAAGGTTTTTTTTTGGCAAAAATTACTAGACAAGATGGCTATGGTTGAAATGTCATTAATACTGAGAGTCGTCGGGTGAAGCCTGTATCCCTCACCGGACCTTAAACTAAAACACAAATGTTGACTTAAACTGCAACTTGGTTAACTTGTAAATATGTAGTATCGTAGATAAAAATACATACCATATTTTCCGTTCACAGAAGCGAGATACTGTATTTGGTAGAAATTGGTTTTTAATTTTTATTTATATAATACGGTTATCACCTAGTTCGTCACGACATTAAATTTGTCTTCTCGGCGCTGTATTACAGCAGCAACAAATTTTAGATGATGCTTGAGATTGTTGCAATATGTTTTTTTTATGTTATAAGTGTACAGGACGGTCTGGACGTTCACCTGATGGTAATACGCCAGACCGTAACAGAGCGGCATTAAAGGAGACTAACAACTGATAGACAGTTATTATTCTCCATTAATGCCGCACTGCGCCCGTTACCGAGACAACAGGTCTCTTATACTCGGTAATTTCACTAGCCATATATATGTTCATATTTATATTTCATTATAAACACAAAACAAGAATTTACACATATATTTACATATATTTTCGAATTTTCGAAAATACATGTACGTTATCCGACGCTCTTACAGTGAAGGAAAACATCGTGATGAAACCTTCATGCACGCCTGCGAAGAGATTCGAAGGTTGTGTGTGAAGTCGTCCAATCCGCACTGGGCCCGCGTGGACGACTAAGGCCTAATCACCCTTTACGGGTAGGCTCGTGCCCCTCGGTGGGGACGTTTAATAACCTGATGATGATGACGATGATGATGACAAAACAAGAATTAAACAAAGAATATTGTCATTTGACACATGGATTTTCAAACTCAGAAAATAATTCGATACGCAAACTAATACGATTATTCAACTATGAAACAAAGTAGATACTATCGCACGGTAATATTACTGGGTAATTGTCTAATAGCACGATTTGCTGTCATAGAATTGTTTATTAACCATCAGTTTGCTTTAGGTTTGATACGGTTGTCAACTATTTTGGGGAGGCGATGAGTACACTTGGATGTATTAATGTAAATGTGTGAAAACAGAGTGTGTGTATAGCAAAGCATTCTTGTATGTGTGATTTACCTTTACCTAGGCTGAATTTCATTTACAGCTTATTGAGGTTTGTAGCCTTTGACATTTGCATATTGACTTTCCGCCCAGATACTGGTTTTGAAATTTACCAATCACTGTAAAAAAATAATCACTTGGTATAAAGGGATTGATTTTAGATAATTTTATTAATATATTAGACCAGAAAATTGGTGTTATCTAAGATATTACAATATATTTATTTTGAATGTTACTGAATAACAATACGTGCGTAAATAACGTTATGTTTATTAGTAACAAATTACTAAGTAGCTGAAATTCATTTAATAAATTTCAATGTGTCGATATGATAATTGAACCGCAATCTTACAGCACATCACATCCGCTCATAAACGGCCCCATCGAGGATCAGAAGCCAACCCGTAAAGGATGTATAGACCTAAGTCGTCCACGCGGGCCCAGTGCCGACATCACGCACAACCTTTGAACCAACGTTGATACATCTTTGTAACAGAAAACCAAAATGTGGTAGACAAATAGTGTTCTTTTTTCGTTCCAGGCTGAGTAAGATCTTAGACATAAAAATGTTCACCGAGCAACTTTCAAGCTCAGTTAGTTCAAGATGAGTTGTACGGATCCACAAAACTGAACACAGAAGAGGAGCAGAAGTCTGCCTTCCGAATAGTAAGGGATAAGGCTAAAAACTATCTTGTACTATTCTTGGAGACTTCTTCCATACATGGACTTAATCATATGGTAGCGGGGGGCAGGCATCCGTTGGAAATGTGAGTGCTTTATCATCATCAGCTCATTAAACGTCCCCACCGAGGGGCACGAGCCTATCCGTATAGGGTGATTAGGCCTTAGTCGTCCACGCGGGCCCAGTGCGGATTGGACGACTTCACACACAACCTTCGAATCTCTTCGCAGGCGTGCATGAAGGTTTCCTAACGATGTTTTCCTTCACCGTAAGAGCGTCGGATAACGTATATATATTTCCGAAAATTCGAAAATACATTGGTACGTGTCGGGATTTGAACCTCAGCCCTCCCGGTAGGAAGGCGACAGTCCACACCACTGAGCCACCGACGCTCAAACAAACAACATATGTATGCATGAACATATCACTGACCACTGGGTGAATAAACTGACCATCCCTTCACATATGACGTAAAAAAAAAAAATAAATTACGATATGTGCTGAAATTCCGTTTCAATCTACGAAAGTATCACTGTGGCCTAACATTTACTGTCAGATTAACAGGTAAAACTGTGTGAAGAACAGATGGTTTTTGCTGCAGAAAGATTCTGCACCATTCTAGGTTAAATAGCGGGATGCTGATGGATGTGCTATCTGCTCATGGCTATGCTGTGTGGGGAAACCGGTGCTCAGCAGTGGGATGTTATAGGCTGATTGATGTGGCCTACTTGATTTGGGGGAGGTCTTTGTTCAGACATTATAGACTTGAATGATATATCGATGATGCCTCATTTATAACTATTAAGTCCACTGGATCTTTCTCAATATTCCAAGGTCTGGTTCGCTATGCGTTAAATTTTGTGAGAACATTTAAAATTGTTTTGAGATCCATTAATAAATGTAATATTTTTCAGTGTTTTATGGCTGACAATGGTTGGACTATCAGTGTTCGGTTCAGTATACCTTTCCAGGACAACATGGATAAGATACCAGTCGTCTCCGACTGTGGTGTCAATGGATCGCGACATGTTCGCCTGGAACACTACGTTTCCATGCGTTACTATATGCCCGAAAAATAATTTGGATTTGAAAAAACTAAGCGTTTATGTCAAGTAAGTTTTACGTTAAATTGTTATTCATCATCAGCTCATTAAACGTCCCCACCGAGGGGCACGAGCCTACCCGTATAGGGTGATTAGGCCTTAGTCGTCCACGCGGGCCCAGTGCGGATTGGACGACTTCACACACAACCTTCGAATCTCTTCGCAGGCGTGCATGAAGGTTTCCTCACGATGTTTTCCTTCACCGTAAGAGCGTCGGATAACGTACATATATTTTCGAAAATTCGAAAATACATTGGTACGTGTCGGGATTTGAACCTCAGCCCTCCCTTTGATTGGAATTACTTTTTTGTTAATAAACCGTACTTGTGATTTACAACAATAAAATACATTTGTGTTAAGTATCATTATTTCTTTTAGTGAGGTCACATTTAAATTTTTATTTTCTTCATAATTTGTTGATTTTCTTTAGCTGATTCACGATCAGTTCATCAAAGTTTAACCGATGAACAATACTTTCTCGGAACTAGGTGGTAGACTCGATACTGAGTCGTCTAGGTAGGTACCACCGCAGTGCCATATCGTCCCGTGAAACAGAGTTATGCACTTGTGTTTCGGGATGAGGGCACTGTAGCTAGTGAAATTACTGGGTATAGATCTAACATCTGGCGCAGTGCGGCATTGATGGAGGATAATAACTGTCTATCAGTTGTTGGTCTCCTTTAATGCCGCTCTGTCATGGTCTGGCGTATCACTTACCATCAGGTGAGCATCCAGACCATCCTGTATACTTATAACATAATAAAACAAATAAAATTAAGCTATTCTCAACATACTTGACAGAAACTCAAAGGAACCTGACAAAGAAAAACTGGAAGCGTTTGTGAAAGCACTCTCCAATGCTTCTTACGATAACTTCGACACCATACCAGACTACGATGGCATTCCTTCTGACAAGTATATGGAGCTGCTCCTCAACCTGACTGCAAGCTTCAGGCCAACCCTGACGATTGGTGCATCTGGTATTATGCTGGACATCGTACCGACAATCACCGAGATGGGGCTTTGTTACGCTGTAAACTCTAAGGTGGCTGTTTATAATTCTCCTGCGTAAGTAAAATTTTTGAACTTTGCGGGATATCTCATAGGGATCAGTTTGGTGTTATACATAACATCATCAAGTATAGGCATATTAAACGGGTCGGTCCACATCTCTTGTTCGACAGTTACTATCAGTAAGCCATTTGCTAAATCAACAAAAAGTACTTGGTCAATGGATTTCACCTTTGTTTAGCAACTTATTGTAGGATGTGGAAAAACAAGCCAAAGGTGAACCACGTCAAATTCTAACTGTTCTGCATACTGATCTTTTTCAGCGTAAAGTTCACTTTTGTTTCGATTTATATAAAACTGACACCGAACCGATGAATAATTTTAAAAATACTTCCAACAGTAAATTTAGACTCTGGAGCTATGAAAGAAAAGCATATGCGCTTGGCAACAAAATGTATTTTGTGTCGAATTTCTTAATGGTCAAGGGGATATGCTGTTTACAGTTACAGAAAAGCAAACAGATGGGACAAAGTGACTTCAGATAATGGTACCTTTTTTGTTCACCCATTGGATGGCGAAGTCTTCGCTCAAGTCATCAATATCTCCTTTTCTTACGATGTAAGTATAATACGTAATTGTAGTATGTTCTTGCGCTTACACTATTTCAATAGCTGAAAGTGAATTAGCTTTTCTTAGTTTTTGGAAAAGCATTGCCTTTCTATCCAATGGTACTTCTAAATTCTAGTTGCGTGAAATTCATCGAAATCTTAAATATCTTTAATCAAATATTTAATTTAAACAAGCATAAAGCTTAAACCTAATAAATGAGTTTCTTTTCGAATTTAGATTTTTTTAACGAATTATGATACTTAATTTTAGTGCGTGACATTGACTTCTACAAATGTTATTATTAATGGCTAAACTAATTTTTGATTTGGATATACATATCTTATATTTTAGGTGTATGTGCACGGTCCATCAGAAGTGCCTGATGTATCAACAAAACGCCAGCACTCAGCCGAAGATTTTTACATGAAACTGTACGTCACTGCTCTTACTGTCTACACAGCGCCTGAAGCTGCCAAGTGAGCAATGTTTCCAGTTATACATCATTAGCCTTATGAATTCGTAAAGGTTTTAAAGTATTAAATCTGTTTCTATTATGCTTTTTATTTTTATTATTTTTTTTAATAAAATTACATCTACAGACTCATGGTCCGTACTCTTTTTAGTTTAAGATTATTTTGTAAATAAATTATTATAATATTATGTTAGTGCTCTGCGCATGGGGCAAAAGAATTGATTAAAGGGGGAATGGGATAACAGTCAGAATTAAAATAACTAAATATTTACATTAGGTAAAGTAGGGGGGTGAATAATATAAAATAAAGGAAATAAATGACATCAGAAATACTCTCTCTCTCTCTGTTTTATTTTACAACAGTTTTATCGTTTCGGGTAATAAATTTTATTGGTGAATCTAATATAAATTACAAGAACGCCAGGGGTTTACCACCATTTCTTATTATTAGAATCGTATTACTATTATGATACGTTAGCATTTTATTACCAGAAAAGTCGTAGTAATATTAAATAAATAAATATCCACTGACATTTACACAGCGCCATCTAGCCCCAAGTTAAGCGTGAAGCTTGTATTATGGGTACTAAACAACGGATAAATATACTTAAATACATTTTTTTTTTCGTAAATACATACATATCATACATAGAAAACACCCAGACCATTACAAACAGACATGTTCATGCACACAAATGTTTGTACTGCCCGGGGATCGAACCCGGAACCCTTGGTGTTGCAGCCGACCACTCAACCGCAACACCAAATGGGTCGTCAAATTATTATATTATTGTAATATTCTTTTAGAGATGGCGGTACGCTCCCTGATGTGTTAATTTTAAGCAGAAAGTGGGAATTGTTAGTGTATGCTTGTTTTATTATGTATATTTTAGGTATAACTCCACTCGACATGAGAGGTCATAATTCAGTCTTTATTGTTTAACAGCCTTTACGAATTCGTATTTTTTAGCAGTTTTTAGTGTGTACTTTTTTTATTTATATTATTTTTATTAATATCTACCAGGGCTAGGTAGTAAGTATTCGTTAACGACCTTATATTTGGTTCCCCTGAAAAAAATCCACAGTTTTAGAATTAAGTTCCAGTACTTGGCACAATAAGAATTGTAACCATCGTTTCATTTTCTTTTCAGATTAAGTGTTGCCCAAAGGCGATGCAGATTTCTGAACGAGAATATACTTAAGCATAATTCCGTTTATACGTATACAATGTGCAGAATGGAGTGCCGTATCCGATTGTGTCTTAAGTACTGCCAATGCATCCCACACTTTTACAGGAATATTGGGTAATTTAGTACACTCTTAAAATAATGCATTTTCATCAACTCATTCAGACGATATTATGAAGTGTCTTTTAATTTTTTACAATCCTTTTACATTAATATACCTACAGTGTTTGGCGCATGGACCGTCAAAAATGTTTGGGGGGTTGGGGAGCTTCAGCTACTTTTCTTCGGTAGACGCAACGTCTTGAGTGGAGCGTTGCCATCTTTATTATTTTCTTTAAGTACCTAAATTAATATCTTTTAATCGTCATAACTATGTTTCAAAACATGTTTTGATTTGGCTAGCAAATCTGACATAACTACAGGTTTTTGAAAATTATGCTTTGTCCTCAGGGGACGAGAGAATTTGCGACGTGAAAGGCCTTAAATGTTTGAGTCAATATACAGGTAAAACTTTAAAATATATATTATTTAAATTTTTTTATACAAAACTTGTTGACATAATAAGAATTTAATAATATTTTTATTAAATAAAATTGCTTAACCATTTAGGCTGAGCAAAATGACAAACCACTTTATTTTCAAAATAAAGTTTAATTAAAATCTCGAATATGTGACCCTAAAAATGACTTTTCCGAACAGATGAATTATACCAACTGCAAGACAAAGGTGGTAAGAAAATCAACTGCGGCTGCCTGCCCATATGCGATGACGTCAACTATGTCATTCAGTCGAATGCTTTGCAGGAGTGGTTTTTGGGAACAAACTTGCAATGGGGCATCGTGACTTATCCGAGGATGAGATATCGGAGAGACATAATATTCGGTTTCACTGATGTTTTGGGTGCGTATTTTTTGTTCTTTCTTTATGAGGATTTTTAAGCTAAATGACTAGAGAAACGAAACGTGATTTCGTGATTCTAAGAGCACATTAATCATAATCTAGTTAACCAATTTTTTTGTCTCTAGTAAACCGCCATGCGCGGAGCACTAACATAATATTATAATAATTAAATTACAAAATAATCTTAAACTAAAAAGAGTACGGACCATGAGTCTGTAGATGTAATTTTATTAATAAAAAAAAACATAATCTAGTGGTATCGGCTGTCAATATAGCATACTAAATAATCAAAGTGAATGTTAACCTTTAAAAACTTTAGTTAATAAATATTTAATATTATTGATTAGGTGGTAGACTCGGTACTGAGCCGTCTAGGTAGGTACCACCGCAGTGCCAGATATCGTCCCGTGAAAGAGGACTACTTTGCACTTCTGAATTTCGGAACTCGGACTTTTTTCAGAATGAGGGCACTCTAGCTAGTAAAATTACCGAGTGTAAGGAATCTGTCATATTTAGTCTCGTGTGACCGGCGCCGAGCTGTGTTGACGGAAAGATATTGACTACCGACTGTTATAAATTTCCTTCAACACTGCTCCTATCATGGTCAAACGTATCACTAGCCACCAGGTAAGCGCACTGACCGTCCCGTTTCGTTCAATAAAATAAAAAATAGATAATAATTATTTTCATAACCACAAAATTAGATTTTGATTCAATCGCAAATCGCGAAAATTTAAAACAATTGAAAGGAAGAATTGTTTAACTTCATATTATAAGTCTAAGTACTTATAATTGATTTCTTTTATATGCACGTGTACCTATGAAAAAAACACTAAATAAACGTTTTATTATTATTATTATGTTTTCGAAATCCTTAAGATTCACGGGCCAAATAGTGGCCCGGTCCTTTGGAAGGCATGTGTGGGGCCGAAGCCAACAGCACAGAGGCCTTTTTTCGAATGTTTAATCTTTGTATGTGTTACACGTGGCGGATGCCATCACAGAATGCACAATATGATACAACCCATGATGACCCCCGCCAGGTGTAAAGACTATTGTAAATATATGGAAATAACGATACTGGGCTATGGAATTGGGTTTTGGTGGACTGGAATATCTGGGCTATGGGAGAGACTACGGACGCCTGTCACTAGTCTCACAGTAAAATAGGGACAGGCGGTGACTCGCCGCGGCTAGATGGGCCCCCTAATGGTCGCCTGCAGTGGGGCGACAGAGGGGCAACATGGGCGCTCGCGGCTAGGGGTGTCGAGAGGTGCGGCACCGATTTCACCATCGCGAGTAACTACGCAAGTCACTCGGAGCGGGTTTCCTCGCTATTACGCCATTAGACACTTCCACCCCCGAGCATATAGCATCTAGCGACTCACTCCCGACGGTCAATGAAGACAAGCGGGAGGTGGGGATCTGATCCTCATGGGGTCCACTTCGCCCACCAACGGTGAGACGAAGGCGAAGACCAGAGAGTTCCCCGGAGCACGGGACCGAGGTGCGCGCCACACACCATCTGCTCGCCACAAGCTGCCCGACGGAGACTGATTGCACCGATGATACTAGCATAAAGCTAATACCACCAGCGGGCGATGGGGTCGTCACGTCCCTACGCGCTTATTATTATTATTAATACCAATAATAAATCAAAATTTTTGGTGCATTAGTTGCAGTTGGTGGCATGGCCGGCCTGTTTCTCGGATGCAGTGTCCTTAGTTTCATGGAAATTGTTTATTTTCTGACCCTTCGTCTGATCTGCTACACTCATGCTGCTGTTACTAAATAGAATGGATTTTATTAATTAAAAATATGAGTTGATTTTAGCTTTGTTTTATTAAATATTAGATTATTTAAAAAAAAAAACACTCAACAAACGTCCCCACCGAGGGGCACGAGCCTACCCGTATAGGGTGATTAGGCCTTAGTCGTCCACGCGGGCCCAGTGCGGATTGGACGACTTCACACACAACCTTCGAATCTCTTCGCAGGCGAGCATGAAGGTTTCCTCACGATGTTTTCCTTCACCGTAAGAGCGTCGGATAACGTACATATATTTTCGAAAATTCGAAAATACATTGGTACGTGTCGGGATTTGAACCTCAGCCCTCCCGGTAGGAAGGCGACAGTCCACACCACTGAGCCACCGACGCGTACTTATTTTATTTGTCACAAAACAACAATTTGAAAAGTACAAAATGATACATTGAGGAAGCTTACAAAATATTCTTAATTGAACTTTCTTTATAGACAATAACATAAGTCATAACGGTAAGGGTCACTTAAGTAACTTATTTAATGCATAAGAAGATTGCTTATTGTATAGTGTTTAATTAACTCTAATATTTTGTTGCTCTAGTTAAAGAATAACAAGTTTAAGCACAGAATAAATTATACCTAACAAAATTTATCACACTAACTTCAAAGTAATCATCTATAAAGCAATCATACGTTGTTTCAAAAGGCTGAATTTTATGATTGTTTGGGAACAGGTTTTGCATAATTAGTTTTATATACATTTTTCATTATCAGCTCATTATAACGTCTCCACCGAGAGGCAGGAGCCTACCCGTATAGGGTGATTAGCCCTTAGTCATCCACTCGGGTCTAGTGCGGATCGCCGACTTCACGCACAACCTTTGTATCTTTTCGTAGGTGTATGCAGGTTTACTCAAGATTTTTCCTTCATCGTAAGAGCATCGAATAAACGTAAAAAATTTCGAAAATTTTAAAACACTGGTACGTGGCGGGATTTAAACCTGCATCCTCCAGATCGGAAGGCAACAGTACACACCAATAAGCCAGGACTAGTGTGGTAGCTTGTAGCTTAATCCCTCGTTTTCTTCTTGAAAAGGCCTGTGTCCTATGGTGCGATTTTAAAGACTAGTTAATAAAATACTAGAATTTTTAAAGCAATACTGGTTTATCGGCAATACTGTTAAGTTTATATCAAGAAACTTAAGCTGGTATATCCGTTCCGTTTATTGGATCCAAAATTAACATTCAACCTTCGATATTAACAAACTGGGATAGTTGGGACCAAATGACCCCATAGCTTCAGGTAAATTTAATTTCGGTTAGCGTAATTCGAGGCGACGCACGTCGGCCCTTATTAACACGTCGTAAATTCAACCCTAAAGCACCTTGCTAATAATTAAGATAGTGGGGCCCTTTTGAATTGTTTGCCCAATTTAGCATTCCACCTCCAATTGCGGTCGGGTTATGGGACACCTTTGTTAAGGGACACTTTGTACCCCGTTTAGTGTTAATCGATTAGTGTTAACATAAAGGTCGGTGTTTTGGTCACTTTTGCTATATTGATTGTTTAGCTATTTGGAAAAAAACTTCCCATAAACTAACTTGTGACAATTACTATTCAGCAGGAATTTTGGTACAGTAATCACAAACGTAGCAAAGTTAAAAAGTAGAATTGGGATAGTATTCACTTTCATTAATTTTATTTTACCTTTTGACCTCAAACGTCATCTATACGTGACAAGCACTTGCGTGCCCTGTGCGCCAACGTCATCTATACGTGACAAAAAACGGGCTCTTCGAAATGTGAAATAAACGTGTTGAAAAACAATTAGTGGTTACTTTATTTTTCGTAGGTATTATTTATTTTTTGCTATGGCGTCCAGGGCACGGAGTTTATAGCGTGGCGTTCAAAAGGTTAATAACAATGGACATTGTGTTGCAATTATAATTACTTTTCTCATCCAGCCTTTCGCAAGTCATTGGTACACTTCAGAACTCGTCGGCTCCAATGGCCATCGGTTCTCCGACATACGTGACTGGCTCACTGTCGCTTAAAGCAAGTTTAAGGATGCGGCGGAACCAAAACAGTAGTTCTTATAGTTAAAATCTTACTTACTGAAAATCTCGAACCAAGCCCGGTTTAAGAACTTCAAACAATTCTCCTGTAACTGCCCAAGATTCTTTCTAAAAATAATATACACAACTAATGTTATATACTGAATAAGACAAAAGTTGCATGAATATTCATATCCACCTTCAGTTCCTCCAACAATTACCACACGAACAAAGTGCGGGTAAAATTAACAATAGCAAATCACCTCGACGCCCCGCGAGATAAAACATGGGCCTATTCCGCCGAGTTATTCACACAAAAGCCACTTGATGCACGCAATTAAAATCTTAACATATAGGATTAATAAACACCACCTTGTTAAGTGTTGGGGTAGTGGCATATATCGATAAAAAAGGATTTCTGCAAACTTAAAAGTTCTCTATAAAAGGAGACAAATAATAAAACAAATTTAATTCGGTTTCAAACAATGCAAGTGTTTTAAGTTTTCTAATCATATTAAAACTTATTTTTTATTACATCATATCTAGTGGGGAAGTGTTTCTTCTGTGCATAAACCGATTTAGATACGATTTTTGACAGTCGTGACGTTAGGAACTTTAGGAATTTTTCGTAAAATTTAATTTGCGATTGAATTCCAGGACCTTCGAGAATGTAGTTATTTTGTTGTTACAGCGAGGAAAATTAATCTTTAGTGAAATAAGTAAGTGTAAAGTAAAAAAAAAGTAATTAAATTAATATGATGCACTTATATATGAGATATATGAGAGCGTCGGTGGCTCGATGGTGTGGACTGTCGCCGTCCTATCGGAAGGGCTGTGGTTCAAATCCCGCCATGTACCAATGTGTTTTCAAATTTTCGAAAATATATGTACGTTATCCTACGCTCTTTCGGTGATTCCTTCACCATAAGAGGAAACATCGTGAGGAAACCTTCATGCACGCCTGGGAAGGTTGATTGAAGGAAATACAATGGTTGTGTGTGAAGTCGTCCAATCTGCACTGGGCCCGCGTGGACGACTAATGCCTAATCACCCTACACGGGTAGGCTCGTGCCCCTCGGTGAGGACGTTTAATGAGCTGCTGATGATGACTTATATATATTTAAAATAACATTTATTCTATTTAATACTCACAAAAAGTATAAGATAACCTCGCGTGGCATGAAGTCATCTCAAGATTTTGATACAATAGGTCTTCTATTGTTTTTCAATGCCCATCATTTAAGAGGAATGGTGACCACAATGAAATTCGAACACAACTTAAAAAAACATAAGCAATATAAATACACAATACAACGTACAATTTTGATTTACTTAAATCTGTTTTTATTAAAATAACTATCGATAACATTTTTTCCCAGCATCACACACAAAACAGAGAGGTAGAGCGTCTTAGAATTAAATTACACCTCGCAAACCGGCTCGCTAACTCCTAACAATAATCTTTAAGGTTTCCTGTCTCCCCGCGCACCTCCTTCATCAGACTAAGCTTTTGTGACGCGAGTTTCGAGGTGTCGCGTGTTGTTGGCATGAGATAAGTCGATAATGAGTTGGTTTAACGACAATGAACTTGTGTATACACGTTGCTTAAAAGGGGCCTTGGGAGTATGTGATTCGAGGGTTTTAAATAATAACAGTGGGTTTAAAACTTCATCTCATGTGGGGCGATTGAGCGGTAAGCCACCACCAGTCCCACCACATAGAATACCACCAAAACCGATTGGTGGGTGTAACGGAACGCTGCTGTTTGGTTTAACTCTTTAAGGCGCCAGACAATACAATAGATTTTCTATTGTGTCTGGATTCCCGGCGTTCAATGGGTTAATACGTAAGAAAAACTTCCTCCGATTTCTAGTGGTTATTCCACTAAAAAAATGAAAAATGAAAATATATTTATTTAATTTGGGTCCATAAAGAACACTTATGAATGTCAAATATGATTCTACCACTGGTTCGGACTGTTGTTGTCCACTGAGAAAAATCCAGCAAGAAACTCAGCAGTCACTTCTTTCCAAAAAATTTGTGCTTTTACAATATATTTGTCTATAAAACGTATTAAGTATTTATATAAATCAAAGTTGCTTTATGAAAATAATCAAAATTAAATTTCATTAAATAAAACTTTCAAAAACTATACAGAAACAATAAAAATGTAATAAAATAATAATGGTGCAGACGTGGAATCAACATGTTGACCTAACTGGGTTAGATCGCTGAGCTATCAGGCGACGAATATTTCGATCAGGTGGGAAGTAGAGTCACTTTCTAAACTCATATTAGAGTAGAGTCACAATATGATTGTTACCCCGTTTGGTTGCAGACTGAATCAACTGTTTGTTTGAAAAAGGTTAGGTGCTTTGAAGGTCACATTTAGCTTTAGGTCCCCGACTGCAAAATTACAAACAAATACAGAGAAACACACTCATGTACACAAATTTTGTGCTGCACGATTATCAAACCAAGCTTTGAGTGTAGCTAACATCTTCACTGTCTTCATTTGCGAGGTTTAGGATTAACACAAGAAGACCCACGCAACAGCTAGTAACGAAACAAAAAAAACGAATCTTGAAATGGCAACAATCACCAATTCGCAGCGAAAATCTCTTCATCGAACAAAGATGACCTACAATCGCTTCCCCTCAAACTATCCACTTCATAAGCGCCCTCCCTAGAGGTCCCACATCATAAATCTACCTCTGGCACTCCCATAAAGTAACGGGGACCACCTAGTCATCCGTCATCTCTTTATCAGCAAAAAACGCAATATCCACCTTGAACAAAATGAGAAACTCGCCCCGGGCCCTTAAAACAACTATTTATCTCCAATTTCACATAAATCAGGGTATATTTTTTATCTACCAATCTCGAAGGTAAGTAATGGTTTTTCCCTTTGTGCGTACACTGTATTGTAATAGGATATGACTAGAAAGTAAACTGGATACTTTAGTGTTACTTAATAAAATGGATATATCTATTTAATTAGAAATATTTTATTTTTTTCTTTTGAAACCTAGTGTGAAACTTGAACAATAAAGTTTTCAATTTATTTTGCACATATTTTTTAAGTTAAAAAAGGTCAGCATGAATATTTCAATATAAGAATGCAACAAGTCCAAATCCATACTAATATTATAAATGTGAAAGTATCTCTGTCTGTCTGTCTGATTGTTACGCTTTCACGCCTAAACGGCTGGACGTATTTTATTGAAACTTGGTATGTTGATAGAAGGTAACCTAGAATAGGTTTTAGGCTACTTTTATTCCCGTTTTCACCCCCCACTCCCCTAAAATGGGGGTTGGAAGTTTGTATGGAACATCCCGCAATTTTGGTAGTACGACGCGGAATTTTGATATGCGGATTATGTTACAAAAGAAAAAATACAGCATATATTTTTTTTCAAAAATCCACCCCCAAACCCTTCAAATAGGGGAGGAAGTGTCATATTCGATTTTTCGCAGTTTTAAGGTAGATTTTATTGAAACTTGGTATGTTGATAGTAGGTAACCTAGAATAGGTTTTAGGCTACTTTTTGTCCCGTTTTCACCCCCCACTCCCCTCAAAGGGGGGTTGGAAGTTTGTATAGAACATTCCGCAATTTTTGTAGTACGACGCTGAAATTTGATATGCGAACTGTTTGTCAGAAACGAAAAAATATGGCATATTTTTTTTTAAAAATCCACCCCCAAACCCTTCAAATAGGGGAGGAAGTGTCATATTCGATTTTTCGCAGTTTTAAGGTAGATTTTATTGAAACTTGGTATGTTGATAGAAAATAACCTAGCATAGATTTTAGGCTACTTTTTGTCCCGTTTTCACCCCCCACTCCCCTCAAATGGGGGTTGGAAGTTTGTATGGAACATTCCGAAATTTTTGTAGTACGACGCTGAAATTTGATATAAGGACTGTTTGTCAGAAGCGAAAAAATATGGCATATTTTTTTTTTCAAAAATCCACCCCCATACCCTTCAAATAGGGGAGGAAGTGTCATATTCGATTTTTCGCAGTTTTAAGGTAGATTTTTTTGAAACTTGGTATGTTGATAGTAAATAACCTTGAATTGGTTTTAGGCTACTTTTTGTCCCGTTTTCACCCCCCACTTCCCTTGAATGAAAACTTGGGCGGGGGATTCCTATGTATAGTGATATATATGTATACATAATTTTTCTTTATAAGTTAAATAGTTTACAAGGTAGAGAGCTAAAAATTAGTATGATGGCTATTTGTCATTACCAATAAATCTTGCATATTGAAGTTTTTGCAAACCAGCCCTTAAAGCCTTAAATAAGAAAAAGAAGAAGCAGTGTTGCAGTGTTGAAATTATTCTGTTTTCGTTACCAAGTGGATGGCTCCACTTTCCTGGTAACGAAAACAGAATAATTTTGCCATCCCGAATTTAACGCGGGCGAAGCCACGGGCAAAAGCTAGTATTGTAATAAATTGTGGAAATAAGATTTTAAGTGTAAAAAGTATAAATAGACTAGCAACGTGTTTAATCTAAGAAATCTGTTAGAATAGAAAAAGGAAAATTTATACGAGGTTTCTTTCTTTTTAAAGTTTGTAATAGATAGAGGAAAATAATAATAAGACAATTATAGTATTTATAAGAATAAATTTAATCTTAATTGAAAAAATAACGTCTTATAAAATCACAATTAGTGTGTGATTGCGTAAAATGTAAAAAGTATTGTACACCATGGCTTTCATCATCATCAGCTTATTAAACGTCCCCACCGAGGGGCACGAGCCTACCCGTATAGGGTGATTAGTCGTCTACGCGGGCCCAGTGCGGATTGGACGACTTCACACACAACCTTCGAATCTCTTCGCAGGCGTGCATGAAGGATTCCTCACGATATTTTCCTTCACCGTAAGAGTGTCGGATAACAAACATATATTTTTGAAAATTCGTAAACACATTGGTGCGTGGCGGGATTTGAACCTCAGCCCTGCCGGTAGGTAGACGACAGTCCACACCATTGAGCCACCGACGCACATTCCATGGCTTAAGAATATATGAAATAGATATATAAATGTGCATTATTGTAACTACACTATAGCTATTTTAAAATTGACGAAATTTGCAGAGCCGCTTTTAATTTTAGTATGATATGATACCTTTTACGTATTTTTATAACATAGGGAGGGAGGGAGGCAAACCGCCGGCCATGGACATTTGCAATAGCTGAGGTCGCAGGGATGCGTTGCCGGCCCTTTATATAAGAATACGCTCTCTTTTTGAAAGACGCCAGGTCATATCGTTCCGGAAACGTTTCCGATGGCAACTGATTCCACAAATTAATTAATAAAAAATCCTAACACATCCGTCTAATTTCTTAGTAAACAATTTTAGCTCAACGCCCTTAGTAGTGGAAACCATCAGAACGATGTAAATGAGCTGTCATTACAACATGGATAATATGGAGTGGCTCGTTAAAAAGTTAGCCGCGCTCCGGGAATCGGGACAATAGCGTGAGGTGAGAGAAACAGGGTGTGCTTGAAAAGTTTTATTATATTGGCGACGGATATAATTTTCAATATTGCTTATTTGCTAATCGAAGTAGCTGATAATTTAAACATGAAGAATAATCCCATATTTTTGGCATTATCAGCTAAAGCTAAATATTTTAGAAAATAATTATGACACATTTTTGAACTTGGCCAAACAATGTTGCTTCTATACTCAGTGCTTTTTAGTTTTGTCATCACCTATAAACATCATCATCAGCTCATTAAACGTCTCCACCGAGGGGCACGAGCCTACCCGTATAGGGTGATTAGGCCTTAGTCGTCCACGCGGGCCCAGTGCGGATTGGACGACTTCACACACAACCTTCGAATCTCTTCGCAGGCGTGCATGAAGGTTTCCTCACGATGTTTTCCTTCACCGTAAGAGCGTCGGATAACGTACATATATTTTCGAAAGTCGAAAATACATTGGTACGTGTCGGGATTTGAACCTCAGCCCTCCCGGTAGGAAGGCGACAGTCCACACCACTGAGCCACCGACGCTCTTACACCTATACCTTTAAACATATTGAATCAATATTATAGTTGTGATCGTCAAAGTATTTCCATCTTTGATATTTATTATTCCGTTATTTATTTAACCATATTTATATATGATAACTGATTTACAACTATCTAATAGGCCTATAAAGGCCATATGCGATGTCACTCCGAAAAAAAGAGACAGGTAGGGAAACAACTAGATGTTTCATAAATAAAACAAACTTGCCTTAAACTTAATTGCAATGACGACGGTATGAATATAAATGAAAATTAAATACAACAGTACTTTGAATGAAATTATATAAATATGACTAAGCAGCTCCTACGTAATCACCCTGTACATCATGATAGGTAACAACCTTAAGTAAGCATGTTTTGTCTCTTAGTTGAAGATCTTTGTTAGCGGTGATCCCCGCAATAGTGGGAGGGGGGATGTCACGACATCAAACGAAGCCGACTGACGGGAAGTGAACCGTCCATTGTTAAGTTTCGGTTCGCTTAATGACTACGGCGATGGTGGATTTGGCAATTTTGAGGTTAAATTAAATAATGTGTATACCTTAGGTGGGGTTCGGCTGTACTCGGAAATCGTTCGTGAACCTTCGTGAGTTGAAGAAGCTTTTAGACTACTTGATGTTATAAATATATTTGTAAGCATCGTTGGTTATTGTTAATATTTGGTTTGGATATATTTATTTGTTGTTTTTGTAACAATAAATTATTTGTCATTGTTTTCAAACAAATAGAAGATTAATTAACCTACTTAAAGATATTTTAAATTTGAGTTTGGAAATACTTAACGCTAAGGATGAATGTGAATGCGTTTGCCATTTTGATTTTTGGAAACTATTAGTTGAGTTGGCAGGAAGTCCCTTGCTGGACATAGGTCACCTACTTTTTGCGCCAAGTATCCTGGTCTCTTTTCTTACGTTTATCGATCTTTCGGAAGTTATCGGTACATCGGGCTGTAGCGTGTCGTAAGCCACGCTCAAGAAACAGTCTACAGAGCTCTTCCACTCCAGTGGCCATAGGATCTGCGACTAAGATTGTAGCCCGAACCGACGGCTCAATGTGCTTCGCGTCTGTCGGCTTAATCTATCATATTTTTCAGAAAATCAGGTAAATTCAGCCTCTTATTATATTAGTGTCGATTAAAATATATCCATAATCGTCATAATACGAAAAATAAAAATCATATAGGAGTACATATAAATATAACTATTTTGTTCTGATATGTATGTGTATTGTAATGGACTGATTGTTAATTGTATGTATGTGTTTGAAGTTCTTGAATAAAGGATGGAAGTTTAATAAATATGTAATCCTTATAGTATAAATGTGTTATTTTTGTTTAAGATATCGTAGTATGCTTATACATGGCGTAAGTATTTGCCTGTTTGAGTCATATATTTTCCTTTTTTAGGACTGCTGGAAGAGATTCTATTTGGAATAAGCAGTACATTTGTACCTTTCTTTCAATTGTTGTTGATTAACTATGTTTATGTGTACATAAATAATAAATAGATATTATTTATTTATTTTATTTTATTATTGCTAAAATTCGTGTTGTTGAAATTCATTCGACATTATTCTGGATTGTTTGATCTGCGTACGACATCGCAATTGCACGTACCCAGCTTGCATACTCCAGTTTGGTCTGCGTCGCATACATGGGCACAATCCATGTCAGACGAGCAACCTGCAGAACAAATTTCAATTTCATATGCATTTTCATGGAAAATGTTAGTGTCCAATAATCAACTTTGCTTGTAATTCGGTTACAGCAAAATAATCAGGGGGCTTACCACCGTCTTTTTATTAGACATCGCCTTTTACAAAAATAGCGTAGAATCATTACAGTAATACTATTTTAAGAGATGGCGGTAAGCTCCCAGAGCAAGGGGTTAAAGTATTTTTTTACTATTGGTGTTATACCAAGTGGTCATGGTAGATTAGAATTAAATTTTTTCGTTACCATTTTTTGATGGGCCCTTAAGATGCGGCTCAGGAACGATAAACGTTTCGTTTATAAGTAAGAGTTTGTACGTAACAATAAGTACAGCTGTAATGAGCTGTTAAATATTTTCATGCTAGCAGATGCTTGCGACATAAGAAGCTTCTGCAAAAGATAAGTATTTCGAGTAGCTTCTTATATATATATATATATTTAATATAAACTTTTTCATGACGTATCACGTATGTGTAACACAGAATAGCTCGCACATAAAGATTTTTTTCCTACTTACATGACAAATATCGTCATATCTTGGACAGTTCATGAGACATCTTTTTAAATTAGCCTTTGTGTTATTCTTATATATAAGCTATATTAATGTACAGCTTCATTAAAATTCATGCAGCAGTTTTTGCGGTCAAGACTAACAAACAATATCCATCCATACAAACTTTCGCATTTAAAATATATCCAATTATAATCCATACTAATATTATAAATGTGAAAGTATCTCTGTCTGTCTGTCTGTTTGTTACGCTTGCACGCCTAAACGGCTGAACGGATTTTATTGAAACTTGGTATGTTGAAAGTAGGTAACCTCGAATAGGTTTTAGACTACTTTTATTCTCGTTTTCACCCCCCACTCCCCTAAAATGGAGGTTGGAAATTTGTATGGAACATCTTGCAATTTTGGTAGTACGACGCTGAAATTTGATGTGCGGTCTGTTTGTCGAAAACGAAAAAATATGGCATATTTTTTTTTTCAAAAATCCACCCCTAAACCCTTCAAATAGGGGAGGAAGTATCATATCCGATTTTTCGCAGATTTAAGGTAGATTTTATTGAAACTTGGTACGTTGATAGAAAGTAACCTAGAATAGGTTTTAGGCTACTTTTTGTCCCGTTTTCACCCCCCACTTCCCTAAAATGGGGGAAGTTTTATGGAACATTCCGCAATTTTTGTAGTATGACGCTGAAATTTAGTATGCGGACTATATGTCAGAAAAGAAAAAATACCTATGGCATATATGTTTTTCAAAAATCCATCCCCAAACTCTTCAAATAGATAGACTCTTCAGATAGATTTTATTAAAACTCGGTATGTTGATAGAAAGAAACCTAGAATAGGTTTAAGGCACAGATTTCCCAATACAGGAGATGGGGCAAGCCGCGTTTTTAAGTGCGACAAATGTAAGCTCAACGAGCATACACTGGCTGCCAGTTTACGCTCTGTGTAAGTCGCGTCCAGACGCACGCATTTTAGAAGAAAATACCGTTTATTTTCCAAAATGCCGTCCTGTGCAATAGTAACATGCCATCATCGCAGTGATTTAGTAAATTTAGCAAATAATGGAATAACTTTTCACAGGTAAGAACCGAAAACTTTGATTTATATAATTAAAAAAGGATATTGAAACGAATCGTCGTTTTTTATTCATGAAAACATATCAATGTAAATTCTTTGTAACGATCTCGGTAGTTATATTACAATGCGGCTGTGCTAACTGTTCGTCGGTTCGCAATTCATAATATGCGCGCAATGGTTAGCGAACATTACTCGTGTTCCACTAGATCCATTATTCGGTAGTACGGCCCCTGACCGCGTCCGTTGGTACAAACGCCTAGTGAGAACCATTTTATCGACCTACCTATCGATATATTCGTATGCAGTCTTGTATGGAAGCGGAAGGTTTTTGTTTATTATTTTACGTTTGTATTTTTTTATATCCTCGATTCTACTAACAGTATTTAAGAAATATTTTGAGGCTATTTTATTTATATAAAGTTATTTTATATCTTTTATTCGATATTTAAGTTTTGTTTAAAAACATAAGTACATAATAAGCGAACAAAGTTGATAAGAATCACGACGGCTATTGGCTTTTTATCAATGGTGACTGTGAACACGCCACGGCCATTTTTAATTTGTGAATGTGGTTGTAAGGATTTTATAAAATAATGAACAAATAGTGATTTATTTTATAACTTTTTAACATTTATCATTATATTATGTCTGCCCTTTTCTGAAGCTATTCTATAGTAATAGTATCTAATATTTAAGGTTCCCAGAAGATCAGCGTTGTAAGTTTTACGTTTATTACAACATGGAATAAGTAACCCTTTACAAGACAAATATTTATGTTAATTTTACCATATCTACTCGTACATACTCGTATCTGCCTTGGATGTTGCTATTTAAAAAATATATGTTTTCATTCTAAACATTATCTCTTGAAATGTAATTAAAATTTACTTTCGCTGTATTGATTTTTAGCGATGATATGATATACATACGTCGATCGATAATTATAGTTCTAATAAAATAAATAAAGCTACGCGGCTTAATAATATTGTTATATATATATTATTAAAGTTTCAACATTATTAATACACCAATAATATATTTCATTTAAAATTAACATTTATTTCACGTAACCCAAAATTAACAGTAGGATTTTTATTTTGAATCTTCGTGCAGGTAATAGAAAAAGTATCGATATATATCGATATAACGCTTCCCCGCATGGATCACCGCGTTCAAGGTGTCCGTGATTGGGTAAACATTGACCAATGACGAGTAATATTATTAAGTGTAAGTATTTTTAATGTGTGTGTGTAAGTTGAAATTGCGACATTGGGTCTTCTTATAAACTTAGCGACTCGTCCGGTCTAATTGTTATTCCGATGTCTGTGGTTTAAGGCTACTTTTTGTCCCGTTTTCACCCCCCACTCCCCTAAAATGGAGGTTGGAAGTTTGTATGGAACATCTTGCAATTTTGGTAGTACGACGCTGAAATTTGATGTGCGGTCTGTTTGTCGAAAACGAAAAAATATGGCATATTTTTTATTTCTCAAAAATCCACCCCCAAACCCTCCCTCCAAATAGGGGCGGAAGTAACATATCCGTTTTTTTGCAGTTTTAAGGTAGATTTTATTGAAACTTGGTATGTTGATAGAAGGTAACCTAGAATAGGTTTCAGGCTACTTTTTGTCCCGTTTTCACCCCCCCACTTCCCTAAAATGGGGGTTGGAAGTTTGAATGGAACATTCCGCAATTTTTGTAGTACGACGCTGAAATTTGATGTGCAGTCTGTTTGTCAAAAACGAAAAAATATGGCATATTTTTTATTTTTCAAAAATCCACCCCCAAACCCTTCAAATATGGGAGGAAGTATCATATCCGATTTTTCGCAGTTAAAAGGTAGATTTCATTGAAACTTGGAATGTTGATAGTAGGTAACCTAGAATAGGTTTTAGGCTATTTTTTGTCCCGTTTTCACCCCCCACTACCCTAAAATGGGGGTTGGAAGTTTGTATAGAACATTCCGCAATTTTTGTAGTACTCCCCGCGAATGGGGGTTGGAAGTTTTTATGGAACATTCCGCAATTTTTGTAGTACGACGCTGAAATTTGGTATGCGGACTATTTGTCAGAAACGAAAAAATATGGCACATTTTTTTTTCAAAAATCCACCCCCAAACCCTCCAAATAGGGGCGGAAGTAACATATCCGTTTTTTTGCAGTTTTAAGGTAGATTTTATTGAAACTTGGTATGTTGATAGAAGGTAACCTAGAATATATATATATATATTATATATATGAGTGTGTATTTTTTTTCGGAAATGGACACCAAATCCTTTAAAGTTAGGGAAAGGGGAATCCTACTTAGGATTACACAGTGCATTCAAAAAGTTCCGGGACTAAATTTCTATAAAATCAACGATCATCGCCATCTCTCGCGCAACGTTGGAACTAGTTAATACCATCCTTCGACTATCTACATTCGAGATTTCAGCGCTCTTACCTCATTCGAAGTGAAGTTTTGTTTGGTTGAAGTAAACGTGTTTATATCGGTCGGTCACAATTTGCGAAATGGAGCAACGTGCCGCTATTAAATTTTGTTTCAAATTGGGAAAAAGTGGTTCCAAAACTTATCAAATGTTAAAAACTGCATATGGCGAGGATTGTTTAAGCCGAAGCAAGGTTTTCGAGTGGTATGGACGGCCCCTCAAAGTTCGCGCAACCAAATCCAAAATCAAAACGATGTTCATTTCTTTTTTTCGATTCTCATGGAATTATCCACAGCGAGTTTGTGCCAACCGGCCAGACGGTGAATGCAGCATTTTATAAAGATGTGCTGGACAGACTTTTGAAGCGGATTCGACGCATAAGGCCAGAATTTTACAGTAGTGGCGATTGGTTTCTCTCCATGACAATGCGCCTCTCATTCCTCGATCCTCGTTTCACAATTCTTGGCCAAAAAATTAGTTACTGTGATCCGCCACCCACCATACTCACCAGATCTGGCTCCAGCGGACTTTTTTCTATTTCCCAAGATTAAAATTGCAATGAAGGGCGAGCGTTTTCAGGATGTAGAGGCCATAAAACGAGGAGTGACCGCCACACTCAAGGCCATTTCCGAAGAAGAATTTTCGCGGGCCTTCCAACGACTGTACGACCGCTGTAAAATTTGTGTAGAGAAGGGGGGGGACTATGTTGAAAATTAAATAAAAACTTTTTTCCTAGCTCTTTTCTCCTTTCGTAAAAAAAATTTGTCCCGGAACTTTTTGAATGCACTGTGTATATATATATATATATTCAGAAATTGTACCCAAAAACCTTTAAACTGACATAATATATAAATATATATGCAATTAGTGATGTATATATTATACATACATATTTGTTTTTTTTTTTGGAAATAGACCCCAAAACCTTTAAAGGGGGGTGGGGGGGAAGCCTATATATAGTTATTTATGTATATATATCCACAAAATTGACCCCAAAACCTTTTAAATTGGGGGGGGGGGAGGGAGGGAATCCGTTTTTGGAAATGGACTGGATGGATGTATAGTGATATATATGAATACATAATTTTCTTTAGAAGTTTAAACAGCTTACAAGGTAGAAAGCTAAAAATAAATACGATGACTATTTGTCATGAACAATAAATCTTGCATATTGAAGTTTTTGCATACCGGCCCTTAAAGCCTTAAATAAGAAGCAGTGTTGCAGTGTTGGAATTATTCTGTTTTCGTTACCAAGTGGATGCCTCCACTTTCCTGGTAACGAAAACAGAATAATTTTGTCATCCCGAATTTAATGCGGGCGAAGCAGCGGGCAAAAGCTAGTATTATTATAATTACTTGTTTATGTATACTGAAAATTCATAGTTCAAAAGTTCTTAAAAAGATTTTATATTAAGGATTAATAATATCAGTTTAAGAATCTTACCACTGCCATTGCGTCTGGTCAATGCGTTTTCATCTTGTTCTGAAATTATTGAATACAATAAAAATATTAAATTATTTTTAGCACCTTTGTTAAACAAGGTGTTTTAAAAAACATACCAGAGCCAGGCAACGCCGATAAAGCTCCGGTGGTGACCATAAGAATCAAGAACGCTATATAAACCATTGCGTATGATTTTTAAAAATAAACTGAAGATGTATGTAGTATATTGGAATATATATACAATCGTACTACGATTATGTTACAAGTATAAAAATTGGCTACAGTCGTAAGCGAAACTAAAGATAAAATGAATCATATAGATTGAACATGCTAACTTACAAATTATCTAAATTATTTTTGGTGATGCCGGTTTCACGGATAGAATTTTTAATAAATCAAATTTTTGATACAAGTCTTAACTCACTTAACGAGCAACAGAGACTCCTATCCGTATAAACTTTCTCTCAGGGATAAAAAGAAATGATCTTATTCATGAGAGAACTAATGATAAAGATTTTGCTCGTTGATTTGTAATTTGTGGTCATGTATGTCGCAGAAGCCGACGTAGGATCAGAAGAGTTCTGGAGTGAAGACCGCGTCTTGGCAAGCGTAGCATACGACGCCATCCAACCCAATGGACCAACGATTTGCAAAGGTCGATGCTGATTGATGACCACCATCGATACCATCACTGTGATTATTTATAAGTGATGCGATAACTCACTTCGTGCTTATGACATGGATATTTCCTCAGCAGACATTGTAATATACGTATTACAAAAACGCCTGTCCCTAATTACATTTTATACTAAAACTAGGGACCCATGCTTTGCATGGGTGCAATGGTGATATTCATAAAGAGACGCTCCCGCCTGCCCGGTCAGCCAGTACCGACGCAAACGCTACGTACCGCAATTTTACATGTGTAATATCTTAGAAAATATTTATTTAAATCATGCAATGTGAAGGCCCATATAGATCTATTTATTTATGTATACACAAACATGACAAAAACATTACAAATGGAAAAATGAGTACACAGGCACAGCTTAGTTCGTGATGAAATTTGTTCCAGCAGGACGAAACAAAAGGAAATAAAGTAAGATAAGTAGGCAATAACCCATATCATCCTAGTGTTCCATTTTTCAAACGGTAACTTTATAATTTTTTTTTCGCGTTTTTTATACTATTTGTAAATCATTGTTGTTACGTTGGGATAACCTATATTACTAGGTATTATTCAAATAAATGTTATTTTATTTCACGCGGTTTTTGTATACTTTATATAATAATTTTGACTGAGAGTTTTAGTGCAAAATTACAGGGCAGGAAAAAATTAAGTAACTATGATGTTTATATGATACTACTAAATTTCAGATTTTTCCAAATTCAATAGTACTACTTTATCATGCCATAAAGCATTTTTAGAAAAAAATATGATCAGCTAGACACAAGTGAAAGTTTTATGTTCCGTTCATTATTTGAGCAGTAGGAACACACGCACATGTATTTTATATACAGCAAGTTTTGTAGTTTTTCAATATTGGTTCGTTATTATGATATTATTTTATTGAGGATTTATGTGAATCAGATAATCTTGTGGTTGGAAGAAGATGACGACGTGTTTGCAGCTGGTTTTTCATCAACACATAATTAGAAAATTGAGAGGCGACGTAGAGTTTGCACGTACCTAATACCTTATTTACACAAGTTGGGTAAATAAGGTACTTAGGTCCGGGTCATAGAATTGTGTCAAGCTCTAGGGTACGAATCTATTCAACCTATCGCAGTCCACTGCTGGACATAGGTCTCCCCATTTCGCGCCAGATATCCCGGTCCTCCGCTTTCCTCATCCAGCCTCCACAGCGACCTTTCGCAAGTCGTCGGTCCATCGGGCCGGAGGGCGTCCTACGCTACGCTTGCCAAGACGCGGTCTCCACTCCAGAACTCATCTGCTCCAACGGCATCGATTCTGCGACATACGTGACCAGCCCTGCACTTCAACTTGCTGATCCGCGGGCTATGTCGGTAACTTTAGTTCTCTTACGGATTAAATCTGATCTTATCCCTAAGAGAGAACACCGAGCATAGCTCGCTCCATTGCGCGTTGAGTGACTTTGAACTTGTGAACAATCCCGCAGTCAGTGTCCATGTCTCAGCTGCGTATGTAAGTAGGGTAGGACGCATTGCTCAAAGACTTTTGTCTTTAAGCATTGCGGAATCGTCGACGTGAAGACCTGACGTAACTTGCGAATGCGCCCAGCCCAACTGAATCCTCCTACTAGCTTCCTCTCGAAATTGAGCCGAATACCGAATGAGCTTATTGAACTTGACCGACCCAATACCCTAGTAATCAATGACGCAGCCTCCAAATTGGCCTTCGTCGACAACAACAACAAAGCCATAGAGCATAGCATAAGAAGACGTTTTGAAGTACATAAAAATGCATGATAGGAGATATCAGAAAGGAGGAGTACTGTAAACCAGATATCCTTGAAACTTAGGTTTAGTTTAGTTTTTTAGCTGTTTTTATAAGCAGAAGAAGTTTGGGTTACTCCAATTAGAAACTACAAAATGGGATTCAAAAGGGTAACATGAATTTCGGGTGTTCCTTTCAACATTCCTTTATAAAAAATGAAAAAAAAAAACAAGAATGGGACAGTGTATTTGTTTAGAATCGTGATTCGCCTGAAATTATGGTACTTAGTTCATGTTTTCGCTTTTCAGCTATACAAAATACAGCTTCAAGGAAAGGACGGACACCTATGACAAATAAGTGGATTTTGTTAGTGAGAGATTTATAATGATAAATTGTTAGTTACTTAAGTTTTTACTATGTGTATTAAACAAAAAAATAATGGAAGAGATTAATTTCAAAAAAATGCGTAGTCACTCACAGTGTTTTACATGTATGCGTATAATCCTACTGTTCCATTATTGGAACGGTTACGAAACTAAAAATCTAAATTAGGTACATATATTGTTATGTCGATCTTATTATATCTATAAATACTTTTTTCCGATTTTCATGACAATTGGACTGTCTTAATATGGTTGGGATAATACGAGTTAATCTTTATTTAAAAATATTTTATTACATTCACACAGCGCATCTAGCCCAGTTAAGCGTTAGCCTGTATTATGGGTACTAAACAACGGATACATACATATATATTTTTTTTTGTAAATATATACAAATTATACAAAGAAACACCAGACCATTAAAGACATGTTCATGCACACAATGTTTGTACTGCCGGGGATGAACCGGAACCCTTGGTGTTGCGGCGACCTCTCAATCGCAACACCAAATGGGTCGTCAATAATGGGATATAATTATTGCAACAAAAAGAACAAATTTAATATAAGAAAGAAAGCTATAGGTTCCTTAGTGACTTCAAAAGTTTAAGTGTTTCTTATTTATTTTATTGTATTAATCTTTATTTGAAAATTGTGTCATTGCATTTGCATCAATGCAGCAGTGAATGTAAACGGTTTTAATGTTGTTACACGATCAGTTAGTGTTGAAATGAACAATTTATATATTATCAACTTCGTTATGCAATACTTAACGTTGGAAACTTTTTTGGCAACTTTGTTGTTTATAGTCATTGTGAAATTAAGGTTGTAAGTTCCTTTAATTAAATAAATAAAATAAAATAATGCAATTAGGTCTTATCGCTTGAAGCGGTTTCTTCCGAACCTCACAACAAAAAAATATGTAGAGAAAAATGGGCGAATAAGTGGGCATCATTTAATATGTTGGCTTTGGTTTGTCTGGACGCACAGGGTATGCACTGCTTATTTGCATATATGAGTGTACGCACTGCTGACATAACTGAGCAGTATTAAAAAAAAGTAGGAGGTCTCATATACAAGTAATTTGCAACTATTAGCAACATTGCTTCCAAGTTTAAAGTCACTTAAATGACAAAGGTGCGAGCTATTGGTGTGTATAGCCAACTCCTCACTATGTGTATATACATAAGATGTATATAAGCTTTTGTAAGTTATTTGATAGACATTATATTCGGAGTGCACTCAATATACTTAAGTTTTTTTATATCTCCGGTTTCACATTGCTATGCTTGGATTATCTCTGAGAAATCACAACGATGTTATCCGTAAGAGAGTAACTACAGACATAGTTCACTGCATCAGCAAGTTGAAGTGGTAGTTGTGTGGTCACATATGTGCGCAGAACCGATGTCTGTTAGAGCAGAGAGACCGCGTCTCGGCAAGCGTAGCGTAGGACCGGATGAGGGACTGACACTTGCTGGTCGCTAGTGAGGCTGGATAAGGAAAGCGGAGACCGGGATATCTGGCGCAGAATGGGGAAGTCCTATGTCCAGCGTGGATGCGATAGGTTGNATTCCTTAGGTAAGAGGGATAAGTAGGCTTGTAAAGTACGTTATACAGAAGGCAAAGAATCCGGGTATTTCTACGTTGACGAATTGCGAGCCATTCATTTAAGTTCGGCTCGAAAATGCGAAACATGATTATATTTTTTTAGTCCGTAAATAAAGCGGATAGACAAATTTGGAAGACCAGTAACATAAAGACAACAAACATCAGCGTAATCTAATAGAGGTTGAATTAGGGACTGAGCAAGAACCACTTTAGTAACCATAGGCAAAAAGCTCTGGAGACATTTCAATGAACGAAAAGTATTATATTCTTTGCGGCTAATTTCTTAATATAATATATAACCCCAAATTTTTAGTAGTCTTTGCAAACAAAATAGGCACTCCGTCAAATTTTACAGGAGGGCTTGAAGAAATATCTAAAGCGTCACGCATACGCATGATGCCAATCATCACTGCCTGTGACTTACATGGATTCACAGGTAACGGCTAATGAAGTACAGTTAATTAATTCCATTATTTATAACTGGCAATAAAAGTGATCCCTCAAATTTTAGACCATTATCGATCCTACCCACACTTAGTAAAATTTTTGAGAAAATAATTTATAATCAACACTAGTTGAAACTATTCTCATCTAAATTTCTCTCTCTCTCTAAATATTATTATCTAAATATTAGATGATAAACAATTCGGATTCACTAAATATAAAAATACAACAGATGCGGGGATTGCACTCGTCAAATATATATTTGGTGCATGGGAGAAAAAACGGGATGCCATTGGGATATTTTGTGACCTTTCGAAAGCTTTTGACTGTGTCGATCATGCAACGTTACTAATCAAGTTGAGACATTATCGTGTATCGGACTGTGCATTAAATCTCTTAGAGTCATATCTCTCTGGTAGAATTCAGAAAGTTAATGTTAATGGTCAATGTTCCTCGGGTGCTCTGCTGCGCATGGGAGTTCCTCAGGGCTCAATATTAGGTCCCCTTCTCTTTCTTATTTACATAAACGATCTTGCTTACTATTGCAGTAATCTTTCAGACGTAGTACTATTTGCCGATGACACTTCTCTAATCTTTAACGTTGATAGACATAGAGAATCATTTGACGAGGCAAATAGTGCCCTGTCTCGGGTAATGCATTGGTTCACAGTAAATAATTTATTGTTGAATACTAAAAAAAACAAATGTATTAAGTTTAGTATGCCTAATGTAAGACAAGTAGAAACAAATATTGATGAAAAAATAGAATTTGTTAGTTCAACTGTTTTTCTTGGAATAAGTATTGATAATAGACTTCAGTGGGGACCTCATATTGAATCTCTTGCTGGAAGGCTTAGCTCAGCGGCATATGCGGTTTGAAAATATGACTTCTGACAGATGTTGAAACAGCATGATTGGTATATTTTAGTTATTTTCATAGTGTAATGTCATACGGCTTGTTGCTGTGGGGTGCAGCTGTTGACATACAAACCATTTTTGTACTGCAAAAAAGAGCAGTTCGCGCTATTTACCAACTTAAACCCCGTGATTCTCTTAGTTAACTTTTCAAAGAAATTAGAATAATGACAGTAGCGTCACAATATATTTATGAGAATTTAATGTACGTGCGTAAAAATATTCATATGTTTGATAAAAACTGTGATCTTCACAGTCTCAACACTAGAAATAGAAACAAACTTGCTGTTCCAAATCTTCGGCTACACAAAGTGGGTAAATCTTTTGTTGGTAATTGTATAAAGTATTTTAATAAAGTACCACAACATCTTCCCTTACTTAAATTTAAAGCTATAATTAAAAGAACCCTTTGGAAAAAAGGATATAACTGTGTTAACGACTATTTAGCCGATAACATTATTTGGTCTTAATGTGCTCGCATTGTGTTCCAAGTAAAAATAATGTAATTAGGATGATAATATAGAATTATATAAATTAGACATATTACAGCTATGTAAAAACCAATAGTATTATATAAATTTTGACACGAAATGAGTAGTACATTGTAAACCCCATTTTTTTAAAAAGAGTAACTACACGAGTTTCTTGCCGGTATCTTCTCGGTAGATAACAAACTCCCGAACCGGTGGTAGATTCATTAAAAATAACTTCTTGATGATTCAAAAGTGTCATGTAATGATTTATTGGAATAAAACGTTTTTGAGTTTGAATACGGCTTAAATCTTCGTTGATACCTTCCAAGGCTATCTCAGCACCGGTTATAGAAAAGTGACGATAGATCTGCAGATCATCTGGGTACGGGTGAAAATTGGAAGAGAGAAAATGTGTAACAGAGTTAATGAAAACAGAAAAGAGTAAAGGAGAAAGTACACCACACTGGGGGACACTCGCACTTAGCTTACACCAATCAGACATAGATCCATCAAGACGTACACGCTGTGAGCGATCCCGAAGGTAAGAACTGAACCAGGCCAAAGAAGCAGAAGAGAAACATAAAGACTATACGATACCAAGAAGTATATCAAAATCTACCGAATTCTTTTAACAAGAACTTTATACGGCCCGGTGTACGGTGGTTGCAATGGACTGTATCTACTATTCAACCTATCGCAGTCCACTGCTGGACAGGTCTCCCCCATTTTGCTCCAGATATCCCGGTCCTCCGCTTTTCTCATCCAGCATCCTCCAGCGACCTTTCACAAGTCGTCGGTCCATCGAGCCGGAGGGCGTCCTACGCTACGCATGCCGAGACGCGGTCTCTACTCTAGAACTCGTCTGCTCCAACGGCCATCGGTTCTGCGACATACGTGACCAGCCCACTGCCACTTCAACTTGCTGATCAGCAGCAAGGGCGGGCTATGTCGGTAACTTTAGTTCTCTTACGGATTAAATCATTTCTGATGTTATCCCGAAGAGACACCCCGAGCATAGCTCGCTCCATTGCGCGTTGAGTGTTTTTGAACTTGTGAACCAATCCCGCAGTCAGTGTCCATGTCTCAGCTATGTATCATGTCAGTATGTTAGTACGGGAGAACGCATTGCTCAAAGACTTTTGTCTCCAAGCATTGCGGAATCGTTGACGTCAAAACCCGACGTAATTTGCCGCATGCCGCCCAGCCCATCTGAATCCTCCTACTAGCTTCCCTCTCGTAATTATGCCGGCCAAGTTGGATAGTTTGGCCCAAGTAAACGTATTCTTGCACAACCTCGAGAAGGACGCCATCGACGCATATCGGTTGTGGCATGACATGGTCATTGAACATGACTTTCGTCTTGTCCAAATTCATGCCAAGCCAAGCATCAGATTTTTTTCGGGCTAAATCGTTAAAAAAGTTCACCTTTTCTTAAAAGTGCTAGATCTAACTACAAAAGGGCTTAGGTGGCAGCACTGACAAACACTATCCTGCAAACAAATGACAGCAGGAGGAGTAAACGATCGGACACGGGAATAAACTTGTCGTAACATGCATTGTTGTGCTATAAAAGCTTTTTTAAATTGACAATTAGAGCCAGACGAATGAGTCCGGATAATCGGATATTCGGATAATCGGGATTCTACTGTATCAATATAACTATTTTGTTCTGATATGTATGTGTATTGTAATGGACTGATTGTTAATTGTATGTATGTGTTTGAAGTTTTTGAATGAAGGATGGAAGTTTAATAAATATGTATTCCTTATAGTATAAATATGTTATTTTTGTTTAAGATATCGTAGTATGCTTATACATGGCGTAAGTATCTGCCTGTTTGAGTCATATATTTTCCTTTTTTAGGACTGCTGGAAGAGATTCATTTCAATTGTTGTTGATTAACTATGTTTATGTGTGCATAAATAATAAATAGATATTATTTTTTTAATTATTTAATTATTGCTAAAATTCGTGTTGTTGAAATTCATTCGACATTATTCTGGATTGTTTGATCTGCGTACGACATCGCAATTGCACGTACCCAGCTTGCATACTCCAGTTTGGTCTGCGTCGCATACATGGGCACAATCCATGTCAGACGAGCAACCTGCAGAACAAATTTCAATTTCATATGCATTTTCATGGAAAATGTTAGTGTCCAATAATCAACTTTGCTTGTAATTCGGTTACAGCAAAATAATCAGGGGGCTTACCACCGTCTTTTTAAACAGTATTACTATTATTAGACATCGCCTTTTACAAAAATAGCGTAGAATCATTACAGTAATACTATTTTAAGAGATGGCGGTAAGCTCCCAGAACAAGGGGTTAAAGTATTTTTTTACTATTGGTGTTATACCAAGTGGTCATGGTAGATTAGAATTAAATTTTTTCGTTACCATTTTTTGATGGGCCCTTAAGATGCGGCTCAGGAACGATAAACGTTTCGTTTATAAGTAAGAGTTTGTACGTAAGAATAAGTACAGCTGTAATGAGCTGTTAAATATTTTCATACTAGCAGATGCTTGCGACATAAGAAGCTTCTGCAAAAGATAAGTATTTCGAGTAGCTTCTAATATAAATATATATTTAATATAAACTTTTTCATGACGTATCACGTATGTGTAACACAGAATAGCTCGCACATAAAGATTTTTTCCTACTTACATGACAAATATCGTCATATCTTGGACAGTTCATGAGACATCTTTTTAAATTAGCCTTTGTGTTAAATTAGCTTCATTAAAATTCATGCAGTAGTTTTTGCGGTCAAGACTAACAAACAATATCCATGCATACAAACTTTCGCATTTAAAATATATCCATACTAATATAATAAATGTGAAAGTATCTCTGTCTGTCTGTCTGTTTGTTACGCTTGCACGCCTAAACGGCTTAACTGATTTTATTGAAACTTGGTATGTTGAAAGTAGGTAACCTCGAATAGGTTTTAGGCTACTTTTTGTCCCGTTTTCACCCCCCACTTCCCTAAAATGGGGGTTGGAAGTTTGTATGGAACATCCCGCAAATTTGGTAGTACGACGCTGAAATTTGATGTGCGCTCTGTTTGTCGAAAACGAAAAAATATGGCATATTTTTTATTTTTCAAAAATCCACCCCCAAACCCTCCCTCCAAATAGGGGCGGAAGTAACATATCCGTTTTTTTGCAGTTTTAAGGTAGATTTTATTGAAACTTGGTATGTTGATAGAAGGTAACCTAGAATATATATATATATTATATATATGAGTGTGTATTTTTTTTCGGAAATGGACACCAAATCCTTTAAAGTTAGGGAAAAGGGAATCCTACTTAGGATTATATATATATATTCAGAAATTTTACTCAAAAACCTTTAAACTGACATAATATATAAATATATATGCAATTAGTGATGTATATATTATACATACATATTTGTTTTTTTTTTTTGGAAATAGACCCCAAAACCTTTAAAGGGGGGGGGAAGCCTATATATAGTTATATCTGTATATATATCCACAGAATTGACCCCAAAACCTTTTAAATTGGGGGGAGGGAGGGAATCCATTTTTAGAAATGGACTCCAAAACTTTTAAACTTGGGGGGGATTCCTATGTATAGTGATATATATGAATACATAATTTTCTTTAGAAGTTTAAACAGTTTACAAGGTAGAAAGCTAAAAATAAATACGATGACTATTAGTCATGAACAATAAATCTTCCATATTGAAGTTTTTGCATACCGGCCCTTAAAGCCTTAAATAAGAAAAAGAAGAAGCAGTGTTGCAGTGTTGAAATTATTCTGTTTTCGTTACCAAGTGGATGCCTCCACTTTCCTGGTAACGAAAACAGAATAATTTTGTCATCCCGAATTTAACGCGGGCGAAGCAGCGGGCAAAAGCTAGTATTATTATAATTACTTGTTTATGTATACTGAAGGATTAATAATATCAGTTTAAGAATCTTACCACTGCCATTGCGTCTGGTCAATGCGTTTTCATCTTGTTCTGAAATTATTGAATACAATAAAAATATTAAATTATTTTTAGCACCTTTGTTAAACAAGGTGTTTAAAAACATACCAGAGCCAGGCAACGCCGATAAAGCTCCGGTGGTGACCATAAGAATCAAGAACGCTATATAAACCATTGCGTATGATTTTTAAAAATAAACTGAAGATGTATGTAGTATATTGGAATATATATACAATCGTACTACGATTATGTTACAAGTATAAAAATTGGCTACAGTCGTAAGCGAAACTAAAGATAAAATGAATCATATAGATTGAACATGCTAACTTACAAATTATCTAAATTATTTTTGGTGATGCCGGTTTCACGGATAGAATTTTTAATAAATCAAATTTTTGATACAAGTCTTAACTCACTTAACGAGCAACAGAGACTCCTATCCGTATAAACTTTCTCTCAGGGATAAAAAGAAATGATCTTATTCATGAGAGAACTAATGATAAAGATTTTGCTCGTTGATTTGTAATTTGTGGTCATGTATGTCGCAGAAGCCGACGTAGGATCAGAAGAGTTCTGGAGTGAAGACCGCGTCTTGGCAAGCGTAGCATACGACGCCATCCAACCCAATGGACCAACGATTTGCAAAGGTCGATGCTGATTGATGACCACCATCGTACCATCACTGTGATTATTTATAAGTGATGCGATAACTCACTACGTGCTTATGACATGGATATTTCCTCAGCAGACATTGTAATATACGTATTACAAAAAACGCCTGTCCCTAATTACATTTTATACTAAAACTAGGGACCCGCACATGCTTTGCATGGGTGCAATAGTGATATTCATGAAAGAGACGCTACCACCTGCCCGGTCAGCCAGTACCGACGCAAACACTACGTACCGCAATTTTACATGTGTAATATCTTAGAAAATATTTATTTAAATCATGCAATGTGAAGGCCCATATAGATCTATTTATTTATGTATACACAAACATGACAAAAACATTACAAATGGAAAAATGAGTACACAGGCACAGCTTAGTTCGTGATGAAATTTGTTCCAGCAGGACGAAACAAAAGGAAATAAAGTAAGATAAGTAGGCAATAACCCATATCATCCTAGTGTTCCATTTTTCAAACGGTAACTTTATAATTTTTTTTTCGCGTTTTTTATACTATTTGTAAATCATTGTTGTTACGTTGGGATAACCTATATTACTAGGTATTATTCAAATAAATGTTATTTTATTTCACGCGGTTTTTGTATACTTTATATAATAATTTAGTCACAGTCAAAGTCTTAGTGCAAAAGTACAGGGCACGGAAAAATTTAAATAGCTATTGTGTTTTATATGATACTACTAAAATTTCAGATTTTTCCAAATTAAATAGCACTACTTTATCATGCCATAAAGCATTTTTTGAAAAAATATATGATAAGCTAGTGATAAGTGAAAGTTTTATGTACCGTTCCATTATTTGAGCAGTAGGAACACTCGCACATGTATTTTATATACATCAAGTTTTGTACTTTTTCAGTATTGGTTCGTTATTATGATATTATATTATTGAGGATTTATGTGAATCAGATAATCTTGTAGTTGGAAGAAGATGACGACGTGTTTGCAGCTGGTTTTTCATCACACCTAATAATTAGAAAATTGAGACGGCGACGTAGAGTTTGCAAGTACCTATATTTTGTCAAGGAATCAGTTATTTACACAAGTTGAACGTCGGGTCATCGGATTGTGTCAAGCTCTAGGGTACCGAATGAGCTTATTGAACTTGACCGACCCAATACCCTAGTAGTCAGTGACGCAGCCTCCACAATTGGCTCTTCGTCGACAACAACAAATCCATGGCATAGCATAAAAAGATGTTTTGAAGTCACGTTAACGTGCATGATAGGAGATATTTCAGAAAAGGAGGGTTACTGTTAACCAGGTACCCTTAAAAACTTTTTAACTGTTTTTATAGCAGAAGAAGTTTGGGTTACTCCAATTAGAAACTAAAAAATGGGATTCCAAAGGGTAAACATGAATTTCGGGTGTTCTTTTCAACATTCCTTTATAAAAAATGAAAAAACAAGAGTGGGACCAGTGTGTTTGTTTCAGAATCGTGATTTGTCTAAAATTATGGTACTGCAGTTCATGTTTTTGCTTTTCAGCTGTACAAAATATCGCCAGTTTCAAGAAAATGACGGACACCTATGACAAAATAAGTTGATTTTGTTAGCGAGAGATATTATATCGGTAAATTGTTAGTTGCTTAAGTTTTTACTATGTGTATTAAACAAAAAGATAAAAGAAGAGATTGATTATCAAACAAAATGCGTTGTCACTCACAGTTTTTTACATGTATGCGTATAATCCTACTGTTCCATCATTGGAACGGTTACGAAACTAACAATCTAAATCAGGTACATATATATTCTATATGTCGATCTTATTATACATCTATGAACATACTTTGTTCCGATTTTTATAACAATTTTAAAGTCCTCGACAGTGCGTTTTGTCGTAATTTCTTGCCACGAACGACGAAATTGTGGAATCAGTTGCTGCCGGAGATATTTTCTGAGCGATACGACCCGGCGACCTTCAAAAAAAGAGCGTATTCCCTGCTGAAAGGCCGGCAACGCATTTCAGTGCCCTCTGGTATTGCAAATGTACATGGGCGGCGGTGACATTTACCATCAGATGAGCCGTTTGCTCGTTTGCCTGTTATAGCATAAAAAAAAAATGGACTTGTTATACTATCTGTTGGGATAATACGAGATAAAATAAATAAAAGTATATATAAATACACATTCAAGTTGTAACTATTTACAAATACTACAGATAACAATTTAATTATAAACACAGAATTATTTAGATACATAAATTTACATATAAGTAGATAATCAAATAATTTTAGTTTATTTATTTATACATGTTGAAAAGTAAAATAATACATAAAATACCCAATTTTAAATAGAATAAAAGTAAAAGTCCTTTACTTGTCTCTTAAACAATGTGATACTAGTACTGTCACGAATTTTAGAAGGCAGTGATTTCCACAGTCTGACTGCATGAACAGAGAAAGAATAGGAGAAAAAGTCAGTATTCTTCTCTTCTTCTTCTCTTCAACCTATCGCAGTCCACTGCTGGACATAGGTCTCCCCCATTTTGCGCCAGATATCCCGGTCCTCCGCTTAAAGTCAGTATTATATGCAGGAAATTAACGAAGGGACCTTAAGCGGGACCTACACTGGATATCAGAATGATGCACAAAAGAAAAACGATTCCTTTAAAACGATTAAATCATTTCTGATCTTATCCCGAAGAGACACCCCGAGCATAGCTCGCTCCATTGCGCGTTGAGTGTTTTTGAACTTGTGAACCAATCCCGCAGTCAGTGTCCATGTCTCAGCTATGTATCATGTCAGTATGTTAGTACGGGAGGACGCATTGCTCAAAGACTTTTGTCTCCAAGCATTGCGGAATCGTTGACGTCAAAACCCGACGTAACTTGCCACATGCCGCCCAGCCCATCTAAATCCTCCTACTAGCTTCCCTCTCGAAATTATGCCGGACAAGTTGGATAGTTTGGCCCAAGTAAACGTATTCTTGCACAACCTCGAGACGGACGCCATCGACGCATATCGGTTGTGGCATGACATGTTCATTGAACATGACTTTCGTCTTGTCCAAAGTCATGCCAAGCCAAGAATCAGATTTTTTTCGGGCTAAATCGTTAAAAAAGTTCACCTTTTCTTAAAAGTGCTAGATCTAACTACAAAAGGGCTTAGGTGGCAGCACTGACAAACACTATCCTGCAAACAAATGACAGCAGGAGGAGTAAACGATCGGACACGGGAATAAACTTGTCGTAACATGCATTGTTGTGCTATTAAAGCTTTTTTAAATTGACAATTAGTGCCAGACGAATGAGTCCGGATAATCGGATATTCGGATAATCGGGATTCTACTGTATAAATATAACTATTTTGTTCTGATATGTATGTGTATTGTAATGGACTGATTGTTAATTGTATGTATGTGTTTGAAGTTTTTGAATGAAGGATGGAAGTTTAATAAATATGTATTCCGATATAAATGTGTCAAGGCGAATGCCTTGACGAAAGTTTCTCTGATTGGTGTGAGCTTAAGGCAGGTGTTCCTCAGGGTGGTGTCTTGTCTCCTTTGCTTTTCTCTCTTTTTATTAACTCTGTAACATGTGTTATCAGGTCCCATTACCACCTCTACGCGGATGATTTACAATTGTATCGACATTTTCCTGTGGCTGATGTTGACTCTGCTATCGCCGCAATCAATGATGATTTGAATAAAGTCAGTACTTGGGCCAGTTCCTATGGGCTGTTGGTTAATCCTGAGAAGTCCCAGGTGATGATCATAGGTGGCAGACGCTTGCGTAACACGTTGGATTTTCTTGTGTTTCTCCTGTTTGTTTTGATGGCGTTCCGATTCCATTTTCGGAGTCAGCTAAAAATCTTGGGATCATCTTTGATTCTCACCTCGACTGGAGTTCTCAATTAAATGATGTCAGCCGGAAAGTACATTATTCCTTACACTCTTTAAAATTACTCCAAAACTTCTTACCTAGGACAACTAAAATTGCTCTTTCCCAATCTCTTTTACAGCCTTTACTCGATTACGCTTATGTATGCTATCTCGATGCCACAGTTTGGCTTAAGAAGTATGACCATGTTTCGCAGTAGTTCGCAAGTCTGAGCTTGATGGCTTCCTATTCGATTTTCGTAGGAATTCTCGTATTCTCTGTTTTTTACAACGTTTTATAATCCTTTCTATCCCGCTACTTAAAGTCTCGTTTTTCTTTTACTCGTAATACTAAAGATTCTTGCAGTCTCACTTTAAAATCATACTTGCTTTTCCACCGCATAAGTCTGACTTCTTCCTATTCATTCACTGTTCATGCAGTTAGGTTGTGGAACTCTCTTCCCGCTAAGATTCGTGTCAGCCTAGTGTTTCCATTTTTAAAAAACGTGTCAAGAGTTCTATTTTTCTAGTGATATATCAATTTTTTTTATATATGTTAATATTTATTTAATTATTTTCATTGAAAACATATACGTATAAATATAATTATTTTGTACTGATTTGTTGTATTGTAATGTTCTGTTTTTATTGTATGTTTGTAGTTCTTGTAAAGGTGGAGGTTAATAAATATGTATTTTATATTTGTTTAAGATTTTGTAATACTAAGCTTATACATGGATGTGCACTAATCGCTGTTTCAGTTATTTATTTTCTTTCTTAGGACTACTGGAAGAGATTCCATATGGAATAAGTAGTACCTTTGTACTTATATTTCAATCACATTTGTTAATTTTCTATGTTTATGTGTGCATAAATAATAAATAAATAAATACATTTGTTCTTTTATTTCATTTGTTGTTGATTAACTATGTTTATGTGTGTATAAATAATAAATTTTTTTTTATTTATTTTATTATTGCTGAAATTCGTGTTGTTGAAATTCATTCGACATTATTCTGGATTGTTTGATCTGCGTACGACATCGCAATTGCACGTACTCAGCTTGCATACTCCAATTTGGTATGCATCGCATACACGGGCACAATCTATGTCAGACGAGCAACCTGCAGAACAAATTTCAATTTCATATGCATTTTCATGGAAAATGTTAGTGTCCAATAATCAACTTTGCTTGTAATTCGGTTACAGTAAAATAATCAGGGGGCTTACCACCGTCTTTTTATTAGACATCGCCTTTTACAAAAATAGCGTAGAATCATTACAGTAATACTATTTTAAGTGATGGCGGTAAGCTCCCAGAATAAGGGGTAAAAGTATTTTTTTTACTATTTGTGTTATACCAAGTGGTCATGGTAGATTAGAATTAAACTTTCTCGTTACATTTTTTGATGTTGACGTTTCGTTTATAAGTAAGAGTTTGTATGTATGAATAAATACAGCTGTAATGGGCTGTTAAAATATTTTTATACTAGCTGATGCTAGGACATAAGAAGATTCTGCAAAAGATTAGTATTTCGAGTAGCTTTTTATATAAATATATATTTAATATAAACTTATAATTACAAATCACATATGTTTAACACAGAATAGCTAGCACATGGAGGATTTTTTCAAACTTATATGACAAATATTGTTATATCTTGGACACTTCGAAGGACATCTTTATAAATTAGCATTTGTGTCATTCTGACATATAAGCTATATTAATGCACAGCTTCATTAAAATCCATGCAGTAGTTTTGCGCTCAAGTCTAACAAACAACATCAATCCATACAAACTTTCGCATTTGAAATATCTCCAATTAATTATAATATACACAAATACTTGGATATATACTGAAAATAGTTCAAATTTCCTGAAAAAGATTTAATATTAAGGATTAATAATATCAGTTTAAGAATCTTACCGAATGCGTTTACATCTGGTTCTGAAATTATTGAATACAATAAAAAAAAAATATTTTTAGCACTTTCGTTAAACAAGGTATTTTAAAAAACTTACCAGAGCCAGGCAACGCCGANGACCTCATATTGAATCTCTTGCTGGAAGGCTTAGCTCAGCGGCATATGCGGTTGAAAATATAAATTCTGACAGATGTTGAAACAGCATGATTGTATATTTTAGTTATTTTATAGTGTAAATGTCATACGGCATGTTGCTGTGGGGTGCAGCTGTTGAATACAAACCATTTTTGTACTGCAAAAGAGCAGTTCGCGTTATTTACCAACTTAAACCCGTGATCTCTTAGTTAACTTTTCAAAGAAATTAGAATAATGACAGTAGCGTCACAATATATTATGAGATTAATTAGTGCGTAAAAATATTCATATGTTTGATAAAACTGTGATCTTCACAGTCTCAACACTAGAATAGAAACAAACTTGCTGTTCCAATCTTCGGCTACACAAAGTGGGTAAATCTTTTGTTGGTAATTGTATAAAGTATTTTAATAAGTACCACAACATCTTCCCTTACTTAAATTTAAAGCTATAATTAAAAGAACCCTTTGGAAAAAAGGATATGACTGTGTTAACGACTATTTAGCCGATAACATTATTTGGTCTTAATGTGCTCGCATTGTGTTCCAAGTAAAAATAATGTAATTAGGATGATAATATAGAATTATATAAATTAGACATATTACAGCTATGTAAAAACCAATAGTGTTATATAAATTTTGACAACGAAATGAGTACATTGTAAACCCAATTTTTTTTAAACATAACTACACTAGTTTCTTGCCGGTATCTTCTCGGTAGATAACAACTCCCGAACCGGTGGTAGATTCATTAAAAATAACTTCATTGATTGACATGATGATTCAAAATTTTGAGTTTGAATTTGAGTTTGAATACGGCTAAAATCTTCGTTGATAGCTTCCAAGGCTATCTCAGCACCGGTTATAGAAAAGTGACGATAGATCTGCAGATCATCTGGGTAGGGGTGAAAATTGGAAGAGAGAAAATGTGTAACAGAGTTAATGAAAACAGAAGGAGTAAGGAGATAGTACACCACACTGGGGACACTCGCACTTAGCTTACACCAATTAGACATAGATCCATCAAGACGTACACGCTGCGAGCGATCCCGAAGGTAAGAACTGAACCAGGCAAAGAAGCAGAAGAGAAATATGAAGACTATAAGATACCAAGAAGTATATCAAAATCTACCGAAATCTTTTAACAAGAACTTTATACGGCCGGTGTACGGTGGTTGCATGGACTGTATCTACTATTCAACCTATCGCAGTCCACTGCTGGACAGGTCTCCCCCATTTTGCGCCAGATATCCCAGTCCTCCGCTTTTCTCATCCAGCATCCTCCAGCGACCTTTCACAAGTCGTCGGTCCATCGAGCCGGAGGGCGTCCTACGCTACGCATGCCGAGACGCGGTCTCTACTCTAGAACTCGTCTGCTCCAACGGCCATCGGTTCTGCGACATACGTGACCAGCCCACTGCCACTTCAACTTGCTGATCAGCAGCAAGGGCGGGCTATGTCGGTAACTTTAGTTCTCTTACGGATTAAATCATTTCTGATCTTATCCCGAAGAGAGACCCCGAGCATAGTTCGCTCCATTGCACGTTGAGTGACTTTGAATTAGTGAATCAATCCCGAAGTCAGTGTCCATGTCTCAGCTGCGTATGTTAGTACGGGTAGGACGCATTGCTCAAAGACTTTTGTCTTCAAGCATTGCTTCCTGGTTACTATTTGGACTTCGCTTCTAGAAATTTTCTCTAGTCGAAAATAATTCTGGGGTTTTGGGGTAAATGTAGTACTAACCTTTTCATTTTCATTATTTACTTTAATTTCATTTTACAATATGTATTTACATGATCATTTTCATTATTTTCACTTTAATATCACTATGTATTTTCACTTTCGATTCGCAATTACTTCGGTCCGGGAAAACTTATACGATTCCGACCCTATTGCATTCGATGCCTTAGCATTTTTCCTTCATTCTCCATTGAATCTTTTATAGTTTTCCCCTTATTTTTAACTTTAAATCACCTTTTTCATTTATTTGACTTCTCATTTGTCGCTTCACGACAAAGTATTTCGTGACAGTTTAAGTATAGATGATATGGTTGATAGATTTTATAAAACTCTTAAACAAGTAATACATGATAATGTCCCACTTTGTAAGCCTAAAAACAGAGAATACCCTTTATGGTACCCGAACACTTTGATTCAACTACTACAAGAAAACATAAATAAAATGTATAAGTAAAAAATATAACAACCCTCTTGACATTTTATATCTTGAATCCTTGAAAAAAATGCTATACATTAATGAACATTTCTTATAAAAAATACTTATCAGATCTTGAGGACTCGCTAGCAAGGAACCCAAAAGTTTTTTGGTCTTTTGTTAAGCAAAAAAATCAAACAGTAGTAACTACCCCTCTCTAATGCACCTGGATGATGAGAAGGCTGATACTGGTTTGGGAATAGCTAACCTTTTTGCTACTAGCTTTGGGTCTAATTACAGGGCACAAACGGCTCTGGCCAAACCTGTGGAAGCCCCTGTATTGGTATCAACTAATTGTTGCATTGGTTCAATTTCACTTTCTCATAGATAAATCGAAACGAAATTGAAGTAACTTGATCCCTCAAAGGGATGCGGTGCTGATGGGATTCCTTCAGTAATTTTGGCTCGTTGCTCAGGGTATTATCGGAACCACTTTCTATGATTTTCAATCAATCATTGCGCTTATGTGAATTTCCTACAATCTGGAATAAAACGCTCATAGTTCCGATTTTTAAGGCTGGCGATGAAAAGTTGTTAAAAAATTATAGACCAATTGATATTGGTCTATAATTTTTCGATCGATCGATCGGCTAGTGTAGTTCTGGGAGGTGATTCATCGGACCCATTCCCCGTTCTTTCAGGCGTGCCCCAGAGTTCACATCTTGGCCCTATATTGTTTATTATCTATATAAATGACATTGTAAATGTTCTAGAGCACTCCAATGCCTATTTTTCACAGATAACTTAAAAAACAGCAAAGTAATCCATTCGACTGTTGATGTTGCTTTTCTCCAAAAGGATATTGATAACATATCGACTTTGATCAAAGATAATTTGATGGATTTCAATACTGATAAGTGCCAATTCATACGGTTTCCTAGAAAAAAACTAACGAAGCGCCTGCTTACCGAATGAATGGCAAATGCCTAAAAGAGGTTGAGTTTATTCGCGATCTAGGTGTAACATTAGATAAAGGACTGCGTTTTAATGTGCACATAGATAATATAGTGCAAAAAGGCTTCAAAATGCTAGGATTTGTCGTCCGAAACTGTAAAGAGTTACGCCTAAAAACCAAAATTTTACTTTTTAATACGCATGTACGCTCTATTTTAGAATACAGAAGCCCAGTCTGGTCTCCCCACTATGATATCCACTCCAAACACTTGGAACGTGTTCAAAAGAGGTTTTTGTGGCATGTATGTTTCCAAGCTGGTCTAGCTAAATGCTTGCCCTCGTATACCGAACGTCTTTCTAGGTTTAAAATGCTATGTTTGGCAAACAGAAAACTTCTGTTGGACCATATGTTTTTATTTAAAATACCAGAGGGGGACTGGATAGCCATATGCTTTTGAGTCAACTTTCTTTTACAAGTGCTTTTTGTAAGCCTAATTTGAAATAAAATGTTTTGACTTTGACTTTTAATTTACCTTTTCAAATGCTTAGATGTACATACGTAATATTTAAAGTTAAAGGGTCTAAAAGCAATCTAGGTCACCACTCAGTCATAAACAGTTTGCAGCGACAGTATAATGTGCTTCAAAGGTCCATAGAAATTGATATTTTCAGGTCTAACCAGTCAACTTATAAAAGACAACTGTTAGTTAAACTTAAAGATTTATGTTTTTTTTTATTTAAAGTCATAATTTATAAACAAAGAAAGTGTATTTTCACACTTAACACAATTGCATGTCGTGGCAACCTGTAATTGAATCTGCACTTGGCATGTTATATCTTACTTTAAGTTATTGTATTATAGATTAAATTAGTGTAAGATTTGTTGGTTGTCCATAATAAATAAATAAACGGTTAATAAAATCATCCGTAATATCTGAATAAGGAGTGCTTGACACAAAAAAATCTCCAGGAATTCGCAAAGGCTCCCTGTAAACTAGTTCCGCTGTTGAGCATTTAATGTCTTCCTTAAGCGCAGAGCGAATTCCAGTAGTACAAAAGGTAGAGCATTGTACCATGTGGTATCATGGCACATAAGTGCTGCCTTTAGCTGTCGGTGGAGTCTTTCAACCATACCATTTGCCTGAGGATGGTAGCTTGTGGTTCTCATTCTTCGGGTGGCGCTAAGCTTCATCAATTTGTTGATGTCATAAACAAGGATGATTCGAATTGGCGACCTTGATCCGTAGTTATTGTCTCAGGAACGCCAAAACGGGCAATCCATCCGTGAAGAAATGTATCAGCTGTTTCTTCCGCCGTAATACCCGATATTGGCCAAACTTCTGGCCAACATGTGTATAAAATGTATATAAATATATATTATATGTCCAAATTTGTTCTATCGTCCTTCTTTCCTTATTTCCCACCGGCCGACCAACTGTAAGGTCCAATCTGAAAACCAGTGCTGGGCTACCGAGCCTAGTTTTTGCTGAGATTGGTTCCTTTTGCTTAAGTTTTTAGTTATTTATGTTATACTTTAAATATTTGTGTTGTTTTTACTTAGCAATAAATCTTATTTTATTTTTTTTTTATTTATAAAATAGTCAAATTAGTTCCTGGTATGATTGTAAGGGACGACTTATCACGTATCATCTTTAGTTCGTTGTCTTCTTCCTAAGCGTGACATAACATATTATAGTCCATATCGTGGGCTACAGCTTCAATCCTGGACAGTGTATCGGCTACTATGTTTTCCTCTCCTTTAATATGTCTAATATCTGTTGTAAATTGTGATATAAAAGATAGCTGATTTAGTTGAGCTGGTGGAAGTTTTTCTCGGCGTTGTGTAAACGCATACAGTAATGGTTTGTGGTCTGTGTATATAATTACATGTTGCGCTTCTAAAATATGTCGGAAGTGTTGCACTGCTAAATAAATTGCTAACAATTCTCGGTTTATGATGAACCTCTTGAAAATTTAATTCGGAGTCATTACCTCTATGTTGCTGTAAATCCGTAATAGTTGCCCTGCGCTTTGATAGAATATTTTGATATAATGAAGACAGCCGCAGTAAATAATATTTTAGTTTCATCACGTCGGGGTCACCAGTTTGGTAATATGTACTTATTTATTCAAATGTAGATTCTACAGGAGTGCGACTATATTTGGATAATGAAACCACGGTTTAACTGTCGGATATAATATTATTATTAAATATTTGCAGAGCGTCGGTGGCTCAGTGGTGTGGACTGTCGCCTTCCTACCGGGAGGGCTGAGGTTCAAATCCCGACACGTACCAATGTATTTTCGAATTTTCGAAATATATATGTACGTTATTCGACGCTCTTACGGTGAAGGAAAACATCGTGAAGAAAACTTCATACACGCCTGCGAAGAGATTCGAAGGTTGTGTGTGAAGTCGTCCAATCCGCACTGGGCCCCGTGGACGACTAAGGCCTAATCACCCTATACGGGTAGCTCGTGCCCCTCGGTGGGGACGTTTAATGAACTGATGATGATGATCAAATATTTACAGCGCCCGGTCAAGAGTTAACATTATGCCAGATGTTCTATTTTCCAGCTTCTCCAGTGTTGCCAATACAAATTATAATTGAACAATAGTGTGCCACAGATGTATCTCTGTATGTATGAAAGAAATCTCAATTGTTATGATTTGGATAGAACAGTGTCATGCACTCCGTGTCACTTTATAACAGACCCGAAAAAATTACATAATTTTAAATATTTGAAGGTTACAAATCTTTGACTATAGGCAATACGTTGTCAATAACAGTAGCAAATTTGACAAAAAATAATTCTTCATTCTCAAAACGAGCCCGACACCCTTTGCATACCCTACTCTTAGTTTCTGTGCACACTGCTGGGAATGAAAGGTACCAGGGATAAATAAAGTAGGTTGTGAAATCAATATTGATTATATTTTATGAATCAGTTGCACTGGCATTTGCTGTTATTACAAACGGCGCTTGTAGACTTACATTCTGATTCGCAATCCGTATTAATGAAACACGCCAAAAAACTGGAAAAGAAAAATTCAAAATTTTGAGTGCTATTTCTATCAGTAAAACAGTTGTATTGTAGTTGTGGGTATAGCTTTTCTAATGTAGTTTCCATCCAAGAAATAGATGAAGATGAAAGAAAGATATGAGATGGCGGGATTCGTAAGAGTTTTAGACATGACATTTGCTGTGCCACATGTAATATTCTTGATAAATGAAAAAATTGGATTTTAGATGACGATTAGATGAAGAAATGATATTTTGTTTATTTGTTGCGCCGTTATATTGATGTCAATGCTGTTATGAATATTAGTTACAAAAATATCAATAATTGTAGTACTTTTACGGGGTGTGCACTGACTGATTTCTGTAGAGCTTTATCTAATTACACCCACATAAGTAGACAGTAATTGTTCGTTTATTTTATTTGATCTGTATTTATTATTTACTTCTTTTCCTAATGTGTGAAGAGCATCTGAAGTTAAATCCTCAGCCTGAGAGGGTTTTATATAATTTGTTTTTTTTTATAATATTAAAATTTTGCTGTAGTGCAATTTTGATTTACTCCCATTATCTACGTGCAATAATTTTGCTCGTAAATTATCACTATATAGATCCTTGTTACTCTTTCCTAATTGTATGCCCTTCATATTTTCTAAAATATATTCATAGATTTGCCTTCAACTGGATGAAGTTACAACTTAAAGCCTATTTTGATGTAATTAAGTAAACAGGACAGTCCATTCGCTCACCTGGTGGTAAGTGATAGTACACTTGTCTACAAAAGAGGCAGTGTTAAGGAAAAATTATTTAATTATTATTTTCCGTAAACACTGCCCTGTGCTCGTCACCCAAGATGATAGAGGTTAGGTCTCTTATACTACGTAATTGTACCTGCTATAGTGACCTCATCCCGAATTACAAAAGTGCATAGCACTCTTATTTCCCTAGATGATATCTGGCACTGCGGTAGTACCTACTTAGACGACTCAGTAGCGAGTCTACCACCTAGCAACATTATTCCCATGTCTGGTAAAGCGTCTCTAAGAGGCCTCTAACTGGAATGTCTATTGTCACAGTTCAATAGTTTCGGATTGAGATGATTTAGTGAAAATTTATTTGAAGCTGATAGTCTTTAATTGTTACCATTGATTCTTGAAATTGAGTTTGGCTCTATTCCTGAAACAAAATTAACAAAATTTGAAATATCAAAGAAAACAATTTTTGTTTTGTAACTAAAAATATAATAATAGCAATGAAGCATCTAATTTCATGAAATTAGGTGTTTTATAAAACTTACCGCTGGCGGGCGCTGCCGTGATAGCTTGAATGGTGACCAGGAGAATCAAACAAGCTATGTAAACCATTGTAGTTGATTTTTTGAAACGAACTGATTTTAAAATTCTATGTCTATCTTTTATAGTTACTCTTTACTAGTTTAAAATTGGCTACAGCAGTATGCATAACTAAAGATGAAAATATGAAAAATTAAACGTACATATTTGATTGGATTCATTATAAATGATGTGTACCCAATCAATTTTACAATATAACGAAAAAAATGTGTTACTTTAATCATATTTTTTACACCGAAGGTTTACACAATGTAGATTTCAATAAGGTAGCAAAGAAATTGAGTCAAAAGCTCAGAGGTTTTGTTGTTTATGGCAATTATTATTATAGTATTTTAATTTTAAACCAGACATTAGTTCCTTTTCTATCTGAATGTTCTTTGACTACATCTAGGTAGGTACCACCGCAGCGCTTAAACCGACGATCGAGATTCCGTCCCCGCCGGTGGGGGCCATCGTCGCGAGTCCCTTTAGGTTCGCTCAGTCCCTATAAGCGTAACCGGCGTGTGCCGGGCCGCTTTTCTCAAACATATGTAGGCTACCAAGCTCCCCCGGAACGCCCTAAGCCGAGGTTCGAGTCCCACTCTGGGACGCCCTCGTTGTGTAAATGTTTAAGGCTGAGAGCCTTCTGCGCTCGCCAATTGCCCGGTGAAACTGTAAAGGCCAGCTGCGGCCAACAGCAGTAATCAGTTCAAAAAAAAAACTGGCCATCCCGTTTACGTATTATAGCATCTAGATATGTCTCTTCCCGTGAATCGTCACCCCCTATCAGTTGGACAAGTTGTATAGCTTTAAAGTAAGGATCTATTCTCGTTCAGTACAGATATAGGTAAGATCACAGTTGAACTAGTCTTCTCCATTGCCACAAATCTGGTTCTTAACCGTATGTTCTCTATATCAATAAATTTTAGCAAGCCCGCAACATAAATGCAGTGATAAAGCTGAAAGATATCTTACGTGGCATTTGTCAAGACAAGGCATTTCTTCCCTCTGATCAATACAAGGTGAACACATTACGAGCTTTCTCGGAAAACAAGACAATGAACTGACGAATATAAAAGTCATTGGGAAGTCAATCTGGGAAGGCAGGTGTTAAGTTGGAAAAATACGAGCTATTTTTCCCTTAATATGTTTGAATATAGTATAATTTCCTTCTACTGTTATAAGCAGTTGCATTTCTTAACAAGCCGTAGCATACACACTGGTGGTAGAGACAAACAGGTCGAGTCTTCCAAGGACATAAGGCATAGCATTTTATGTTTTTATAACACTAGGAACCTGCGTGTCCTGGAAAAAAGCATTTATTGAACAGGAGGCAAACGAGCATACGGATCAGAGTCCCAGAAATGCGTTGATGGCCATTTAAATAGAGTATGCTCATTTTTTAAGGCGCCAGTTCGTATTTTGTCGTGGCAGAAATGACGACTACACCGAACTGTGGGAGGACTTTACGATGGGTTCCTCCACTGTATTTTAACTAATACGTAAAACCGTAGACATAATTACTTTACTTTTCACTGCACGGCACAGGATTTTTTATGTTACTAAGTGTACAGGACGGTCAAGACGCTCACCTGATGGTATATGATATGCCTGATCATGACAAAGCAGTATTGATTGAGAGTGGAGACCAACAACTGTTAGACAGTTATTAATCTCCATCAATGCCGCGTAAATATATGCATAAATATCTGTTGTCTCGGGTGAGCCCGTCACCCGAGACAACAGATATTTATGATTATTCCCGTTAATTTCACTAGCTACAGTGCCCGCATCCTGAAACACAGAAGAGCAGAACACTTCTATTTCCCGGGAAAATATCTGGCACGGCAGTAGTACCTACTGGACTGGAGTCTACTACGTGGTATGTAGCCTATTGGTAACGCAATTATAAAATTCATTCTATACAGTTTCAATTTTAAAATATTAACTATGAATTCGGTGTTGGCGTTGGTGGCTCATTTGTGTGGGTTAATGCCTTCCGATTTGGAGGGTGCAGGTTCAAATCCCGCCACGACATAATTTATTCCAGATTTTTAAGAATTAAATGTAGGTACGTTTATCCGACGCTCTAATGGAACCACAGACATCGGAATAACAATTCGACCGGACGAGTCGCTAAGTTTATAAGAAGACCCAATGTCGCAATTTTAACTTACACACACACACTAAAAATACTTACACTTAATAATATTACTCGTCATTGGTCAATGTTTACCCAATCACGGACACCATGAACGCGGAGATCCATGCGGGGAAGCGTTATATCGATAGATATCGATACTTTTTCTATTACCTGCACGAAGATTCAAAATAAAAATCCTACTGTTAATTTTGGGTTACGCGAAATAAAATAAATGGTAATTTTAAATGAAATATAATATTGGTGTATTAATTATGTTGAGGAACTTTAATAATATTAAATAAACAATATTTTTAAGCCGCGTAGCTTTATTCATTTTATTAGAACTAGAATTATCGATGCTTAATTGACGTATGTATATCATTATCTCGCTGAAAAACAATACAGCGAAAGTAAATTTTAATAACATTTGAAGAGAGAATGTTTAGAAGGAAAACATATATTTTTTTAAATAGCATCACCCAAGGCAGATACGAGTATGTACGAGTAGATATGGTAAAATTAACATAAATATTTGTCTTCTAAAGGGTTACTTATGTCCATGTAATAACGTAAAACTTACAACGCTGATCTTCTGGGAACCTTAATATTAGATACTATTATTATAGAATAGCTTCAAAAAGGTCAGACAATATAATGATAAATGTTAAAAGTTATAAAATAAATCACTATTTGTTCATTATTTATATAAATCCTTACAACCACTCACAAATTAAAAATGGCCGTGGTGTTCACAGTCACTTATATAAAAAGCCATAGCCGTCGTGATTCTTATTAACTTTGTTCGCTAATTATTACTTATGTTTTAACAAAACTTAATATCGAATAAAAGATATAAAATAACTTTATATAAATAAAATAGCCTCAAAATATTTCTTAAATACTGTTAGTAGAATCGAGGATATAAAAAAATACAAACCGTATAAATAATAAACAAAACCTTCCGCTTCCATACAAGACTGCATATGAATGTATCGAAGTAGGTTTTGATAAAATGGTTCTCCACTAGGCGTTTGTACCAACGGACGCGGTCAGGGGCCGTACTACCGAATAATGTTCTAAGTGGAAACACGAGTAATGTTCGCTAACCTTGCGCCATATTATGAATTGCGCACGAACAGTTAGCACAGCGCATTGTAATATAACTATCCGAGATTCGTTACAAAGAACAAGATAACAGTGACATTTTTCATGAATAAAATAGGACGATTCGTTAAATATCCTTTTTTAATTATAGTAAATCAAATTCTTCGGTTCTTACCTGTGAAAAGTTATTCATTATTTGCTAAATTACTAAATCACTGCAACGATGCAGTTACTATTGCACAGGACGGCATTTTGGAAAATAAACGGTATTTTCTTCTAAAATGCGTGCGTCTGGACGCGACTTACACAGAGCGTGAACTGGCAGCCAGTGTATGCTTGTTGTGCATACATTTGTCGGACTTTAAACGCGGCTCGCCCCATCTCGTGTATTGGGAAATCTATGAATGGAACGCTGAATGGAAAACAGTCCAGATCAATGACTTACCGACGCTCAATATTGAAGATATAAATTATAACCCACAATTTTGCTTCCAGATCCTGAATGTAGAAGTTCCTCGGTTTTAAGAAAAAAATATTTGAAATAGATATGATTAAATGACTTTATACAAGATGAAATGACAATTGAGGTACCATGCATCTATGCCAGATCCAAGAAATCTTGATCTTTACGAGTTTGATAGAATATTGTCGTACACTCAATATATGCAATAAGCAGTGATGTGTTGTTTAATAATGAGTGAAAAATCTATGATGATATCCAATCTGTTTGTTGTCAATAACAGTAACAAATTTAACAAAAAATATTATTCATTATTTGTTCTATTTATTAGTATCTGCATAAGTTTAAGTCTCACGTAAAATTTACACATTTTACCACAGGACCATAAGACGCCGGGAGTGCTTTCACCCCCATGTGGTTGACTTTCCAGCAATTCGCACTAAGCGGTTCGCTGCGTTTAACGACTTAATAATACTTTTGTAGATAATTATATTTTTACTTATACTTAATATGATCAAAATTGTAAAAAAAATTTACTTTATATAATTATTTTGATAACAAATGATACGATTCTGTACATTACAATTTTTTTTAAAAGAGTAACTACTGAGATTCTTCTCAGTGGAAAACTACCGTCCGAACTAGTGGTAACTTCATTTGTCATTCATAAGTGTTCTGTAAGGACCTAAACTAAATAAACACTTTTCATTATCATTTATTCTTCATTTCATTTTCATACACTCTGCATACTCATAGATTCTGTGCAGACCGCTGAGAATGAAAGGTAGCAGATACAAATAAAGGTAAAGGTAGGAGGCCCGTCGGTGGCTCAATGGTGTGGACTGATGTATTTTCGAATTTTCGAAAATATATGCACGTTATCCGACGCTCTTACGGTGAAGGAAAACATCGTGAGGAAACCTTCATGCACGCCTGCGAAGAGATTCGAAGGTTGTGTGTGAAGTCGTCCAATCCGCACTGGGCCCGCGTGGACGACTAAAGCCTAATCACCGTATACGGATAGGCTCGTGCCCCTCGGTGGGGACGTTTAATGAGCTGATGATGAGGTACAAATAAAGTAGGTTGTGAAATCAATATTGATTATATTTTATGGATCAGTATTGTTCCAACAGTTATAGGTCGCATTGACATCGGTTGTTATTACAAACAGCGCTTGCAGTAGGCTCGCATACTGATACGCACTCTAAATCTAAGGTGCACGCGGAGCCACCTGGAAAAGAAAGTTCACAATTTTAAGTACTATTTCTATCAGCAAAATGAACATATTGCAATTGCGGGGTATATCTTTTCTTCATGTAGTCACTATCTAAAAAATAGATGAATGTGAAAGAATGATGTGAGAGTTGTAGCGAACCGTCTCGCCATAAGACTCGACGAATTCCAACCACCGAGCAGGCTGGGTTTCGAAAAGGCTACAGCACCGTGGACCACATCCATACTGTTCGGCAGCTTATACAGAAGACCGAAGAGTATAACCAGCCGCTGTGTATGGCATTTGTGGACTACGAGAAAGCCTTCGACTCCATTGAAACCTGGTTGTTCTGGAGGCTCTGCAGCGATGCGGTATCGACTGGCGATATATCGAGGTGATGAAGTGTCTCTCCAACGCAGCGTCGATGACCGTTCAGATCCAAGACCAGCGGACAAGACCCATCCATTGCGTCGTGGTGTGAGACAGGGGGATGTTATATCCCGAAACTGTTTACAAACGCATTGGAGGATGTCTTCAAGACCCTGGACTGGTCTGAACGAGGCGTCAACGTCAATGGAGAGTATATTTCTCATCTGCTTTGCTGACGATATCGTCATCGTTGCAGAGTCATCGGAAGAGCTTGCTGAGATGTTGAATAGCCTAAATGAATCCTCCCGACGAGTTGGGCTTGGCATGAATTTGGACAAGACGAAAGTCATGTTCAATGGCCATGTCATGCCACAACCGATATGCGTCGATGGCATACTTCTCGAAGTTGTGCAAGAATACGTTTACTTGGCCAAACGCTCCAACTTGGCCGGCACAATTTCGAGAGGGAAGCTAGTAGGAGGATTCAGTTGGGCTGGGCGGCATTCGGCAAGTTACGTCAGGTCTTCACGTCGACGATTCCGCAATGCTTAAAGACAAAAGTCTTTGAGCAATGCGTCCTACCCGTACTTACATACGCAGCTGAGACATGGACACTGACTGCGGGATTGGTTCACAAGTTCAAAGTCACTCAACGCGCAATGGAGCGAGCTATGCTCGGGGTCTCTCTTAGGGATAAGATCAGAAATGATTTAATCCGTAAGAGAACTAAAGTTACCGACATAGCCCGCCGGATCAGCAAGTTGAAGTGGCAGTGGGCTGGTCACGTATGTCGCAGAACCGATAGCCGTTGGAGCAGACGAGTTCTGGAGTGGAGACCGCGTCTCGGCAAGCGTAGCGTAGGACGCCCTCCGGCCCGATGGACCGACGACTTGCGAAAGGTCGCTGGTGGAGGCTGGATGAGGAAAGCGGAGGACCGGGATATCTGGCGCGAAATGGGGGAGACCTATGTCCAGCAGTGGACTGCGATAGGTTGAATAGGATGTGAGATGGCGGGATTCGCAAGAGTTGTTCTTCAATTCTCACCACTGCGTCTGGATATGATGCTTGGCTCTGTTTCTGAAATAAAATTAACAAAATAATAAAAATAAAAAAAAAATGATTGTTTAGTAATAAAAGAAATGCTTAGCATCTAACTTCATTAATAGAGGTTATCTTTAAAACTTACCGCTGGCGGGCGCTGCCATGAGAGCTTGAATGGTGACCAGGAGAATCAAACAAGCTATGTAAGCCATTGTAGTTGATTTTTTTGAAATGAACTGATTTTAAAATTTTATGTCTTTCTTTTATAGTTACTCTTTTCTAGTTAAAAATTGGCTACAGTAGTATGCATAACTAAAGATTAAAATATAAGAACAGTTGAAACGTATAGATTTAATTGGATTTATTATAAATGTATGTTACCAATCAATTCTATGATATAATAGTCGAATTGTGTTACTTCAATTATTATTTTATACCGAAGTTTTAGATTTTAATAAAGTAGCAAAGAAATTGAGTCAAAATCTCAGAGGTTTGTTCTGTTATGGCAATGTTATTATTATAGTATTATAATGTTAAACCGGATATCGGTTTCTATCCGTCTAAATATTCCTTAACTACATTTCTTATGCAACTAACTGTTAAGAATATGAAGAATCTAAGTAGATACCAGCGCCAGATCGACCCGTGAATCAGAAGCGGTGGCACTTTTCTGTTTCGGGATGAGGGCACTGTAACCAGTATAATTACTGGGCCTAAGAGACGTAGCATCTGTAAGAGAAATAAGAAAAAAGCGACATCCGAATTGAAGGATTCTGGGGATGCGTCCGATTTGTACCTTATCGAGACGTTAAATGTCCCGATTAATAAAGAAAAATAAGTTTCTTCATAAAAAATATTTACGCTACGTAATTTTTGCTAATTACATCACTGTCAAATTCGACATGGCACACATCTGCGTCACATCCAATTTTTTTAAAACTCACCCGATCTGCAACATTAAAACCCAATTATTTTGTGTGAGCGCTCTCAAACCGGCAATCGGGATTCCGCCCTATTCCAGGCCATCGTCGCGTGTCCCTGTATGTTCGCACAATCTCTATTCGCGTAACTGGCGTGTGCCGGGCCGCTTCTCTCCCCAAACATTTGTTAGGCTGCCGTGCCCTCCCCGCAACCCCCTAACGGTTCGAGTCTCACTCTGGGACGCCCTTAGGCTCATAGTGTACATGTTTAAGGCTAAGAGCCATCTGCGCTCGCCACGCGCCCGGTGAAGCTGTAAGGCCATCTGCGGCCAACAGCAGTATTCAGTTCGAAAAAAAAATGGCCGTCCAGTTCACTTCTAACATTTAAAAAACTTAAAATCTGGTAGGATAAGAATCAAGATAGGTAGTATCTCTTCCCGTGAATCGTCACCCCCTCAGTTGGACAAGTTGTATAACTCTAGATTAAGGATCTATTCTCGTTCAGTACGCATATAGGTAAGATCACTGTTCACATAAATGCTAAAGCTTAAATAATAAAATAATTATCAAAAAAGATTACACTTTCACAGGTATTACACTGATTTACGACCAATAATTTTCTTCTTAACTCCAAGAAAACTAAATGTTATGCCCAATGTAAGGCAGGTAGATAATATTTTCACTTTGGACGAAGAACCCATAGAAGTAATAAATTTTCCTTGGTATGAAATTAGACGCAAAATTGCAGTGGAGTTCCCATATTGCGGCTTTGGCAGGAAGGTTTAGAAGCTTAGGCCGCTGCATATGCTGTAAGAAAGATAAGAAGTCTCACTAATATTGAGACTGCAAGACTTGTATTTTAGCTATTTTCACAGCGTGATGTCTTATGGTCTACTTTTGTGGGGGTCTGCTGCTGATCTACAAACAATTTTTGTATTGCAGAAAAGATCCATCCGTGCCATATACGACCTTAAATCACGTGACTCACTTACAGAATAATTTAATGAAATTAATATTTTAACATTGCCATCTCAGTACATTCTTGACTGTGTCATATATGTACACAAAAATTTATATGTATTTTCAAAAAATTCTGATAATATGATGAAATTCTGATAATCATAGTTTGAACACGAGGAACAAACACAAACTTGCCATTCCAAATCTCAGATTGCATAAGGTCGGGAACTCATTTATTAAAATATTCAATAACCATTGCATAAGTTTAAGACTCATGTAAAGTCGATATTAATAAAATCTTACTACAGTATCGAAGATTATATAAATGATACAAACTCATGGACATGTTGATCTCCACGCCTGCACTTTTGCTTTTTTTTGTTATCATCTATTTAGATTTATATTATACTCAATCACATAATAATACTTTTGTAGATAATTATAACTTTTCATCATCAGCTCATTAAACGTCTTCACTAAGGGGCACGAGCCTACCCGTATAGGGTTGCATAGACCTTAGTCGTCCACGCGAGCCCAGTGCGGATTGGACGACTTCACGCACAACCTTTGAATCTCTTCGCAGGCGTGCATGAAGGTTTCCTCACGATGATTTCCTTCACCGTAAGAGAGATAATTATATCTTTACTAAAACTTAATATGATAAAATTTGTGAATATAATTTGCTTTATATAATTGTTTTGATAACAAATAATATGATTCTGTACACAACACTTTTTTTTAAAAGAGTGACTACTGAGTTTCTTGCTGGATTCTTTTTAGTGGAAAACTACCGTCCGACTGGTTCGGATGGTAGTTTTCCACTAAGAAGGTAACTTCATTTGTCATACTCACAAGGGTTCTGTAAGGACCTAAACTGAATAAACACTTTTCATTTAATTTCTTTATTTACTTTAATTTTTTTTACATAAATATAGTGATCGTAGTCATCTTTTAAGCAAAATGCCTGTGACAGGTGACTACGCTCTTGCGTCTATCTATTAAGTCGTGCATCGGTTTATACAATTTGTTCTATTTTATATTAAAATGATTTAAAAATACTAATGAAGTAAGTAGTATAGTGTAGCACCTGTTATATGTTGTTAGCGTAGATGGTCGTAGTACTAGTGTCCCCTATTTAAGCTGTTGAATAAGTGCGTCCGTTTCGTCATAGTTTAGTGGTAACAATATTTCCGTAATTACTTTCTTAATTTCGCACAATGCTTTACTGTAAATATCAAAATGTTTATTTATTCTGTTGTTTCATAGCGTAGATAATCTATTGTACTGTTTACTGGCGAATGCGGTCTTGGTTTTGGAATATTCAATATGAAATTTCCTCCTTTTTTGCATCAAGCTCGGGTCATGATTTAGTGCTCTATGAAAGACATCTTACGTAACACTTGTCAAGACAAAGCATTACTTTCTTCTGATTAATACAAGGCGAACACATTGCGAGCTTTCTCGGAAAACAAACCGAATAATTAAAATGAATTGACGAACATCAAAGTTATCAGAATTAAAAGCATTAGATTCCATAAATGAAAATGAAAAGTGTTTATTCAGTTTAGGTCCTTAAAGAACACTTATGAATGTCAAATGAAGCTACCACTGGTTCGGGAGTTAGTTTTCCACTGAGAAGAATCCAGCAAGAGACTCAGTAGTTACTCTTTTCAAAAAAATTGTGTTGAATACAGATTCATTTGTAATCAAAATAATTATATAAAGCAAATTATATTTTCAATTTTTATCGTATTATGTATTGGTAAAAATATAATAATCTACAAAAGTACTATTAAGCAGTTAAGTATTATATAAATTTAAATAGATGACAACAAAAAAAAAACAAAAAAAAAACAAAAGTAGTGCAGGCGTGGAAATCAACATGTCCATGAGTTTTTATCATTTATATAATCTTCAACACTATAGTAAGCTTTTTTTATTAAAATAGACTTTACATGAGACTTAAACTTATGCAGGGGTAAATCAATTACATATTGTGGTAGCTTATTAAATATTTTAATGCTTAATCCCACAAATGAGTTCCCAACCTTATGCAATCTAAAATTTGGAACGGCAAGTTTGTGTTTGTTCCTAGTGTTCAAACTATGATTTATTATGACTTTTTTGAAAATACATGTAAATTTTTGTGTACATAGATGACGCAGTCTAGAATGTACTGAGACGGTAATGTTAAAATATTTATTTGTTTAAATAATTCCCTTAGTGTCCCATACATCATACAACGAACAGGTGAGGGGTGGCAAAGACATTGACGTGTTTGATGGCAATTTTTTCAGGTTTAAAAGTAATCTCAACAAAATATTCACGGCTTACTCATATGGTTATCTCATGAAATTTTTTCTTGTTCTTTTATATATGTAATAGCTATTTTTTATTTGTACATACACTTCATCATCATCAGCTCATTAAAATCCCCACCGAGGGGCACGAGCCTACCCGTATAGGGCATTAGGCCTTAGTCGTCCACGCGGGCCCAGTGTGGATTGGACGACTTCACACACAACCTTCGAATCTCTTCGCAGGCGTGCATGAAGGTTTCCTCACGATGTTTTCCTTCACCGTAAGAGCGTCGGATAACGTACATATATTTTTCGAAAATTCGAAAATACATTGGTACGTGTCGGGATTTGAACCTCAGCCTCCGGTAGGAAGGCGACAGTCCACACCACTGAGCCACCGACGCTCTTAGTTTTTAGTATTTAGTTTAAGTAAGTTATTGTGAACAAGATTGTTTTTGTGTGTATGGATTACTGTCTACACTTTAGTATAACAAAAACCATCGACTGACATACCACACGCGCACAAAAAAAATATCGTATCTCCTTAAATTGAGTTCTTCCATCCTCAATATATAAGATGATAGTTCTTTACAAAACATATGGAAATATCTATACGTTTGGGAAGTCAATCTGGGAAGGCAGGTGTTAAGTAAAAAAACGAGCTGTTTATCCTCAATATATGGTATAATTTCCTTCTACTCATATAACCAGCTGCATTTCTTTACAATTCGTAGCATACACACTGGTGGTAGACACAAACAGGTCGAGTCTTGCGAGGACATAACACATAGCATTTTATGTCTGTATAACACCAGAAACCTGGAAAAAAGCATTTAGGGTTTTTTATTTAACAGGGGGCAAACAAGCATACGGTTCACCTGATGGTAAGTGACACCACCAATGAACATTTGCAAAACCAGAGGTCCCAGAAATGCGTTGCTGGCCCTTTAAATAGTGTGCGCTCTTTTTTTAAGGACGCCAGGTCGTACGTGGCAGGAAATGACGAATCGAACTGTGGAATTTTTTTGAGATGGATTCCTCCGCCGTAAGTATTTTAATTTATTGGACGACCCGATGGTCGAAACGTCGGTTACTATACCAAGGTTCCAGGTTCGAATCCCGGGCAGTACCAAATTTTTGGTCATGAACATGTCTGTTTGTATTGGTCTGGGTGTTTCTATGTGTATTTGTATTACTCAAAAATGTATATCATTATGTTTTTCAGTTGTTTAGTCACGATATTACTGGCTGAAATGCTTAGCTTGGGGCTAAATGGCACTGTGTGCATGTTGATGAATGGTTATCTAAGGTTTTTTTTATTTCAATTTGCTGGAACTTACCGTCAACGTTTTCTTGTGGCAATCGAGGGTTACTTATGGGATGCGCTAGTAAATTAAAAAAATATTAATAAATTATATAGAAGACTAATACGTAAAACAGTAGGCATAATATCACATGTTGTTCACTGCAGGGCCAAGTTTTTTTTTGTTTCTTAGTGTTACGCTCACCTGATAGTAAAATAAATAATAGTAATAGACAGTTATATCTCTCCATCAATGCCGCACTGTGCCCAACACCCAAGATAACAGATGTAAGGTATCGAATACCCGGTAATTTAACTAGCTACAGTGCCCGCATCCGGAAACACAGAAGAGCAGAACACTTCTATTTACCGGGAAAATATCTGGCACTGTGGTGGTACCATCAGGTGAGCGTCTTGACCGTCCTGTACACTCATAATATAGATAAGGTTCGGAAGCTATTGCTTCAAACACAATAAGTAAAATAAGAAAAAGCGAAGCTGTGTACGCCATCTTCATTGTTTCTATTCCTTTAGTCTTCTGTCAGCATTTAAACCACGCACATACATATTTATACTAAAACTTGGTAATATTGAAGCGATAAACAAGCCATAATAAATTTTCGTATACGATTCATCACACTGAAACACGGAAGTGCAAAACACACCTATTGAACAGGTTGATGTCTGGTACTGCGGTGGTACCCATACAACTCAGTATCAAATCTACCACCTAGTAAACATACAATTTTTCCAGCATAATAATAAATAATTAATAAGGGAAAATACTTTTGCCACTGTTTGTAATAAAATATAATGTTTGTGGTGAATAAGATTTTATTTATAGTTGAGGTCGGTAACGATAAAGGTTGCAAACTGTTGTCTAGCACTGCGGAAATATGTCGAGGTGTACCGCAAGGATCTATACTGGGGCCCATTCTTTTCATCTTATATAGTTCTGACTTAGTACATTGTTTAAAATTTGTAATTATCACATTTATGCCGATGAAGTTCAATTCTATTATTCTTTTAAAGAAACCGAAACTAGAACATCCGTTTTAAGAATTAACGATGATTTGAGTCGTATTAGTGATTGGGCGCAGAAAAATTGTTTGGTCTTAAATCCGCATAAATCAAAATTTCTTGTTTTGGGATCAAAGAAACAGATTGAAGGTATAAATGCTTTTCATCCTAATCTAAAATTGGGGAAACTATTGTTGAGCAGGTTCAAGAAGCACGAAACCTTGGGGTGCTTATGGATGATAGGCTTAGATTCCATAAACTCGTTGTAGAAGTAGTAAAAACTGCTTCTATAGGCTTAAAGTTCTGTACCAAGCTCGCAGGTATTTAGATGTTCAACTCCGTATTAGGCTTTGTGAAACCTTAATTTTATCAAAGCTTAACTATGCGATACTGTGACTGGTGAGTGTATGTGTGGTTACACAAAAAAACTCATACAGCGTATTCAAAATGCCTGTGCACGATTTTGTTTCCGAATTCCTCCTAGGGCCCATGTTTCTCCATACATTAACCAAAGCAACCTCATGAATATGACAACTAGACGCTCACTTCACCTTGCCTGCCTTCTGTATGGAATTATCTGTAAAAGGTCACCTAAGTATCTTTATGACAAGTTATATTTTCTTCTCTTCACGTCAGAACTGCTTCCCGTCTTATCTGTCCAAAACATAGAACAGCAGTATTTCGTGGTAGTTTTCGGTACGCTGCCACGAAATGCTGGAACAACATTCCCCCACCAATTCGAGCATGCCCAGTTTCCGGATCTTTTAAAACTAAATACAAACTTCATTTACTTAAATTGCAAAAAGAAACTAACTCAAAAAATAAGGCGGGAATGGGTTCATAATTTAAATGTTATTTTGTATTTGTTTCAAGTTATTTTATTTTGTAATCTATCCATATGATCATTTATATTCGTATATAAATTATTTTTTATGTATCTGTATCTTTTTTTATATAGCTGTAGACTATTGTGTTAGTGAACGCGGCGTAGTGGCTCCTCTTACCTCATCAACGGTGTCTACGGAAGACCAGCGTCAGGACATCCTGTGGTTGTTCTGACTACGCTGAGTAGACTTCCATTCAGTGCAATTGCATAAATTTAAAAATGTTGTTTTTAACTTTGTTTAACAATGAATGTTGTAATTGTTTTCTGAATAAAATTTTCCTTTACTTTACTTACTTTACTATTTATTTATTTTTTCCTGCATTGTTCCATCAGAGCTAAAGGTTCAATTGTCCGCCATGATGGACCAGTGCAACTGCAGTGGTATTACTACTAGAACAACAGTTCCAACAGTTGTTGGGATAACTGTCAAGCTACCTCAACAGTTAGTGAATCATAAAAGACTTATTTAGTCCGGGATATCTGGCACAAAGTGGAGGAGACTTATGTCCAGCAAAGGACTGCGATGGGTTGAAGAGAAAAGGCTTATCGGTTATAACGATAATAATTATAAAAAAAAAATATTTTACACACCTGCAGGAGAGTTGAATTCGGATTTTACGTTTCCTGTAAAAAGATCGGTTATTAAATGTAATTTTCGATGTACGGACTCTGAGTGTATTACTTATGATAAGCAATTAGACTCTAATCTGCAATAATTTTAAAATAATAAGACTTTTATTATGTTTGAAGTAAAATTTTTACTCAATCGTCCTATTTATGGTAGCTTATTGGTAACACGTTATCCGACGCTCTGACGGTGAAGGAAATCATCGTGAGGGAACCTTCATGCACGCCTGCGAAGAGATTCGAAGGTTGTTTGTGAAGTCGTCCAATCCGCACTGGGCCCACGTGGATGACTAAGGCCTAATCACTCTATACGGGTAGGCTCGTGCCATTCGGTGGGGACGTTTAAAGAGCTGATGATGATGATGATGATTGGTAACACAATTATAAAATTCATTCTATTATACAGTCACAACTGTAAAATATTGACTTTCAAGTAGATGTTGGCGTCGGTGTCTCTTTGTGTGGGCTAATGCCTTCCGATCTGGAGGGTGCAGGTTCATATCCCGCCACGTACCAATGTATTTTAGATTTTTTAAAATAAAATAAAACCGACGCTCTTATGATGTAGGAAAATAGTACGCACAAATAAATCACCAACGCTCAATATTGAAGATATAAATTGTAACCCACAAAACAAGTATGACGACACATGTGGTTGCTATTATGTCAACTATTACACGACGATCCGGGTTCGATCTCCGGGCAGTACATTTTTATGTATAAACATGTCTGAATGTGTTGTTCTGGCTGTTTTTTATGTATGATATGTATCATCATCATCAGCTCATTAAACGTCCCCACCGAGGGGCACGAGCCTACCCGTATAGGGTGATTAGGCCTTTGTCGTCCACGCGGGCCCAGTGCGGATTGGACGACTTCACACACAACCTTCGAATCTCTTCGCAGGCGTGCATGAAGGTTTCCTCACGATGTTTTCCTTCACCGTAAGAGCGTCGGATAACGTACATATATTTTCGAAAATTCGAAAATACATTGGTACGTGTCGGGATTTGAACCTCAGCCCTCCCGGTAGGAAGGCGACAGTCCACAACACTGAGCCACCGACGCTCTTATTATGATATGTATGCATTTGCTAAAATCGGAAGCGCTGTGTCAATATTACTTGATATTAATTTATTTTATTATACTCACCCCCTAGCTGATAAGGTTCGTAAGCTATTGCTTCAAACACAATAAGTAAAATAAGAAAAACCGAAGCTGTGTACGCCATCTTCATTGTTTCAATTCCCTTAGTCTTCTGTCAGCATTTAAACCACGCACATACATATTTATACTAAAACGTGGTAATATTGAAGCGATAAACAAGCCATAATAAATTTTCAAATTGTTACACATTAAAATATGAACAGTCAATAAGTATATTGAACCGAATAATTGGTAATGTTCACATGTTATTGCTACATGTATAGAAAGTATTTTACAAGGCGTAATTTGGACTTTATTTTCCACATGGATTAACTTAACGTAACGTAGGCCGCCCGATGGACTGACGACTTGCGAAAGGTCGCTGGTGGAGACTGGATGAGAAAAGCGGAGGACCGGGATATCTGGCGCAAAATGGGAGAGACCTATGTCCAGCAGTGGACTGCGATAGGTTGAATAGAGAGAAACTTAACGACCCATATGGGGAAATGGTTGATCGTCTACAAGCTGGGTTCTGGGTTCGATCCCGGGGCAATAGATGCATGATCATGTCTGTTTGTATTTTATTTTATTACTAGCGACCCGCCCATGCTTCGCACGGGTGCAATGGTGATATTCGTAAT